>PITB01026423.1:0-21517 GCA_004024585.1 Paradoxurus hermaphroditus | reverse complement strand
AAGAGTCTAAGATTAAAATCAAACACAAATCCAGTTGGGCTGCGGGTCCGGGAACGAGACACTTGAACCGCCTACGTCTCCGTCTCCTCCCTGGCAAAATGAGGATAATAATACCTACCTATCGGGCTTGTCTTTATGTTGAGGATTTTTTTTTGTCTTTATGTTGAGGATTCCATAGGACGGCATAGGTGAAGCCGCGTGCCACAAGCATTCAGAAAACGGTAGCCTCTTTTCCCTAAGGTATTTCAGAAGCTAAAATTCCATTGTTCCTGTGATCTCAGACTTGCTAAGGGGTGCCCCCGCTGACCATCTTTACGGGTGTGTGGAAAGAATAGGTGCCTCTCTTCAGAGGACAACACCCTCATTCTTTTGGGGGGAAGTGCTCATCCCCCCCTGCCCCCCCCCGCCCCGTGCGGCCAGCCGATGCCGTCCAAGTGGGAGCACCCTCCTCTGCCTCCCGGTCACAGCACTTGCTCGAGGAGCTGACCAAAGGACCAGACTGGAGCCGTCGTATCTTGCTTTCCACCTTCATCGCTGGTCTGGGGGAGAGCCGTGACCCCGGAGGATCAATCCCGCTCCGGACATGTGCCCCTGGATTGTCAACTGCCTGCCAGGGAAGCGAGCCACCAGGCGATTCCGTGATTTTCTGACAGCCGCGTTCCCGGCCTTATGGAGAAGCCAGTGCAACGGAAGGGGGTCACCAGGCAGGAAGACACAGACGCAGGGAGGAGCCAGGACCGAGTACACAGAGCATCCTGGTTCCGGGAAGTCCTGGGTCCTGGTGCCCACCTATGTCTTTCCGGTGACAGAGCCCATCCCTTCCTTGCCTCCTAAGCTGTTTCGTTTGTTTTCTGTCATTTGCAGCTGCAAGAATTCTGAGTCATATTCCACCCTGATTGATACAAATTTTTTTATTAGAAATGTAAATTGTTCATAACTCCAGCACTTTCACTGCTACAGGGAAACAACGCAATTAGTTACCGACACACCTCGCAAGTGATCAAAGGATTGAGAGCTGCTGACTTGAGCTTCCTGAAAGCTTATTACCGCTGCGGTGGTTGAACACGATTCGCTGAACAAGGAGAGTCTTCGGTAGGAAAGCCTCCTCCTTTTCTGTGTTGGGGGTCGGGATTTCTTACCTCTGGGTTCTGTCCTAACAAGATGACCCTGGGCCCAGCCCGCAGGTGCCTTGCTTGGCTCAGGACTGTGGTTGGGGGTGGGGGGTGGGCAGTACTGGCCTGCCCCAGCCCCAGGCTCAGACAAAGAAGATTTGAGGAGATTAGACACATGTGCCCTCAGGGCACCTCCCGAGTAAAGCTCCCTTGAAAGCCCTGTGCTTGGATACAGTTCATTTCTCCTCTGATTGAAGCCTTGGCTTTGAACAACAACAATGAAAAGTTTGGTTAGCATATAAACAAACTTTGTCTCTAAAAGTAGAAAAGAATCTTGTTCAGAAGCTAAGTTTCAGGAGATAAGAGCAATCTTTAGTTTATAAAGTGCTTGTCCCATCCATAGCTGACTTTTTTTTCCTTTTTTTAAACGTTTTTATTTATTTTTGAGAGACATGGAGACAAGAGTGTGAGCAGGGGAAGGGCAGAGAGAGAGGGAGACACAGAATCAGAAGCAGGCTCCAGGCTCTGATGAGCCATCAGCACAGAGCCCGACGCGGGGCTTGAACTCACAAACCGTGAGATCATGACCTGAGCTGAAGTCAGCCGCTTAACCAACTGAGCCACCCAGGCGCCCCTGAATTTTCTTTTTCATGGAAAGAAAAACAGAAACGGTTTCCTTGGGGAAAACAGTCTCCTTGGTCCGTTGGAGCGGAAGCACAGGGGTGGCCAGGCCGCAGCGCCCCATGCCTCCCGGAGCCACTTCCGTAGGCTGAGATGCGGTGTTTCCTGTCCCCAAGGAGCATCTCTGACATTCTGCGAGCCCGTCTGGCAAGCGCCTGTGACCCGTGGTTATTACCTGTCTCACTAATGAGAAACCAATCCCACCTTGAAAAGATAGGAAAGGGGTCTGTCCTGAGAGAAGGCAGATAGCAACATAAAGCCCTTGTTGAAACTGATGCGAAACTGATGAACTGTGTTCCTGCAGTCCTTGGGAGGGGGCCTCTTCCTTGTTCTTTTCCGCTGTGAATGTAATTTGCAGTGTGTGCTGTGTGAGTGGGGGAGCTGGGGGGGGGGGGAGCCTGGGGAGGAATGTCCTCCTAGATCCCTCCTGCTGCTCTCCAGAAGGAAGGAACCGAGATCCCTCTGGGCAGAGGCTGCCTACGGCTTGGACCACATCTACCGGTGAGCCAGGTCGCTGTACTGGAATAGGTTTTGCAGGACAGCGGATCAGCCTCTTTCCAGTTTCCTGCTGCCGTGGGCCTGAGATGTGACGTCGATAGGACCCTACCCTGCCCCTTCTTTCCTTCTTTCTCTTGCTGGTGCTTTCCTGCCATGAAGCTGTAAAAATTAACAGAGGGGTCTTCACTAGAACAGAGTCCAGAGGTGGGCAGGGGGAGCGCTCATGCAAACGCAGCAGGAAGAGACGGACCTTGTTCACCTTGCCTGTGGTCGCTACTTTGCTGCCCCAGCAGGAGGAAGAAGGACTCTCCTCCTCCTCCTCCTCCTCCTCCTCCTCCCCCTCCCGGGCCACAGCCCAGCCAATGACAGGCAGTCACAACTCAGTCAACGAAAGCCGCCATTATATCCAACTCCCAGTTTATTCCGATGGACTTTTTGTTTACAACAGCCTTTGTCCATAAAAGAGCACACCTCTCCTTTGTTCTTGCTTGTCCTAGAGTGTAATTCTCCTCCCATCTCGAATAAACCCATCTTGTGCTGGTAAAAGAACTGGCAGTTTAACGTTGAAGGTTAGCAAAGCTAACGTGGAAAATTTTGCAGTTTGGCCACGTGCTCTCTTTCCACTTTCCCTCACGCATGTATTTGGGCTCTTTCTTTCTTTCTTTTAATGTTTTTAAATGTTTATTTCTTTTTGAGAGAGCGAGAGAGACAGAGTGTGAGCAGGGGAGGAGCAGAGAGAGAGGGAAACACGAATCCGAAGCAGCAGGTTCCAGGGTCTGGGCTGTCAGCACAGAGTCCAACGCGGTGCTTGAACTCACGAACCGTGAGATCGTGACCTGAGCCGAAGTCGGAGGTTTAACCGACTGAGCCACCCAGGGACCCCAGGACTCTCTCTTTCTTCTAAATCTTGGTGGCAGGTGGATGGTACATTCGGATGTGGATTTTGTCAGAGGGAATGGTCCTATTTAGGTCTCTAGTGGAATGCACAGGCTCCAAATTGCCAGGGAATCAAGGAATTATGATATCTCGTTTCCCATGTGTTCATCAGGAACCCCGCAGAGAAGAGGCGAACTTGCTTTCTTTCTGCCTGTTTTGCTCTTCCTGTCCCTTGGCAGCGAGTATGTAATAGATGATGGAAGAGACGATGACGCAAACAACAGAAACCTCATTCCTGTGTCACGTGGAGTCTGCACTGTCATGGCCGCCCTGCTCTCCAAAAACACCAGGGCCCAGCCTCCTTCTAACTCATGACCACCCCAACCCTAATGGAGACCTCATCTCCATTTAAGGGGGCTCATCTTCCTACCTGTAGCCCAAATGGCATGGAGGGAGATTGAAACATATTGGGGACCTGGAAAATGAGCCCCTTTATCTAAGGCTACAGACTTCAGGCTGGCTTTATGGGAATATAGCCTCTCTCATTTGTCCGTTGCTTAATGGGGGCTTTCAAACTACAAGGACAGAGTTGAGCAGATGCAACAGAGATAGTCTGGACCACAAAACCGAAAATATTTAGTATCTGGCCCTTTAAGAAAAAGTTTGCTAGGGGCACCTGGGTGGTTCAGTCAGTTAAGCATCCAACTTTGGATCTCACAGTTCTGGGTTCGAGCCCCACATCAGACTCTGTGCCGACAGCGTGGAGCCTGCTTGAATCCTCTGTCTCCCTCACTCTCTGCCCCTCCCCCACTCATGCACTGTCTCTCTCTCTCTCTCTCTCTCTCTCTCAAAAATAAACATTTTTTAATTATAAAAAATTTAAAAAAAGAAAAAAGAAAGAAAAAGAAACAAATTTGCCGACCCAAAAGAAGGAAGAAAAAGTTAGTTGATCAGTTAGGAGCGTGATCCAGAGGCTGCCTACTTAACCACAGGCTGTCCACTGGACCTTAGTCCCATGGCCATGCTTAGCTGCAAGGAAGGCTGGGAAATGTAGTCTTTATGCTAGGTGGCCATTTGCCCAGCTAGACTTCGTTATTGCTAAAGGAAAAAGGGGAGAATAACTTTGGGAAGACAACCCGCTTCCTTGCCTAGGCTGGGGCATGGGTCCCACTCAATTATAATCACGTTGGTTTCCTGGGTCATCTCTGCCTGCCTTCCTCATTGGGATATTTTGTGCAGAACCAGATTTCCTTTCAAGACCTGACTTCCCTCTCGGAGCCTCCTTCCCGAACGCTTTTACCTCCAAGTGCCTGATCCTGCTGCCTCCCCTTCGCTTCCAGTAACAAAGTCTCTGCGGGCATGGTTCCTTCACGGAACTACATCTTTGACGGAACTTGGTCCAAAGCAGCAATATCCAGGGTGCCCGGCCGGCTCAGTCGGCAGAGCGAGTGACTCTTGATCTCAAGGTTGGAAGTTTGAGCCCCACGTGGGGTGTAGAGATTACTTAAAAAGAAAAAAATAATAAAATAAATAAAAGCAACCATTCCCTTCACCTCTGGGGATGGAAATCATCCTCCAGGCAAGTTAGGAACTTGTGGCACCCTTGATGCTGTGTAAGTAGGAGTCCTAGCATGTGTCCCAATGGGTAAGGTCCCACTCACCCCATTCCTATCCTATTTCTGGTCCTGCTAGTACTTTGGGATGGGCCTTTCTCTTCTCTCCCTCCGTGGCGTTTCACCCTCAACACATAAGCCCTCGGCTTTGAAGGTTTCTGAAAGCAGGCACGTGTAGCTCCTTAACCCTCTCCTAAGAGACCCATCTCTTTTAAATACCCTCCCTGGGCGACATCCAATCTCTATCCCATCACGTTATCTTAGTCATGCCCACGAGATCATATTTTATCAGCTGTGTTCTGGCTTCCATCCGGAACTTGCTCGTGACTCAGCGCTGTCTGCAGATGAGCGCAGGACAGCGAAGAGTCAGGTCTGGGGCAAATTTTGAAAGCATTATGTGCTACGTGTGAAGCGAGTGACAGGTCTAAGGGTCCCAGCTCAGAAAAGGGAAGCCTGGCCGCTTGCCGTCTTCAAACAGTTGAAGAGCCACCACGGAAAGGGATTAGAACACTTCTATGAGATTCCTGTGAGATTCGACTTTTTCAAACCAGCGAGCGGGGGGCGCCTGGGGGGCTCAGTTTAGTTAAACGTCCCGCTTCGGCTCAGGTCATGATCCCACGGTTGCTGGGTTCAAGCCCCGCGTCGGGCTCTGTGCTGACAGCTCAGAACCTGGAACCTGCTTCGGATTCTGTGTCTCCCTCTCTCTCTCTGCCCCTCTCCCACTCATGCTCTGTCTCTCTCTGTCTCAAAAATAAAAATAAAACATTAAAAAAAAGTAAATCCGACGAGCAAGTCTGCCTTTGGTGAATAATCTAAAATAATAATAATAATAATAAAAATGAAACGAAGGTACATCCATAAGATAGTACTTGTTCAGAATGACCCGTCATGGCAAGGCTGGGGTCCAAGGGAAACACTTTTTGATACAAAATCAAAAAGGACCTGGTAAGGGGTGAAACGGCCCCGGGTGAAACGAGTTGCATGGACAGGCAGCGAGATTCTGGTTTTGGTGGTATTTAAGCAATAATAACGCCGAACTCCAAGCAGAATGAGGACTTTGACCCCGTGGCTGTCCTGGGCAGCAGCCTTCTGATTACAAAGTAAAAGAAACCTTCTCACACGAGCCCAGGTTCGAGGGCAGTTTGGCAAAGACTCCCATCAGCTCCGAGGGGAAGTGAGCAGCTAGGCTCCGGGCGGGTTGGAGATGAGATCAGCTCCGGGCAGCCCCACTGTGGTGACTCAGCTCCCAGCTCTGTTTCTGCATTTTTTTAAAGCTCCCTCTCCTGAGAACCAGAAAGGCCATTGGCAAGACTGTGGCTTTGGGCTTCCCCTGGTTCAATCAGAGGTGGTTACGAGGGTTGGAGTCCCATGATTTGAACATAAAATCATGGTGACAGAGGGGCGCCTGGGTGGCTCAGGGGGTTGGGCGTCCCACTTTTGATTTCGGCTCAGGTCATGATCTCACGGTTTGTGGGTTCGAGCCCCACGTCGGGCTCTGTGCTGACAGTACGGAGCCTGCTTGGGTTTCTCTGTCTCTCTCTCTCTCTCTCTCTGCCCCTCCCCTGCTGACTCTCTCTCTCTCTTAAAAATAAACATAAAAAGAAATTTAAAAATAAATCACGGTGACAGAGACCACCCATGCAATGGGCACAAAAGTTGGGACGGTGGGCGCCCTCAAAGTGATATTTAGGGTCCCGTCCAAACTCAGGGTTCACTAATTCTGAGTCAAAAGTAACTCTGATGTTCTTTATGTAGCTGTGAAGAGGGCGGGACTAATTCATCTTCCGCTGGAGACACGAATCGGGAGTACGGTGAGGGGACGGGAGAGGTGACAGCAGGGCCATGGGGAGAAGCAGTTGGAAGAGGAAGAGACGCCCGTGGTCGCCTCAGGCTTCGGCGGGCTGCCTGCTAGGAAGTGCAGGAAACGTCTAGATCAGAGCTGCCCACGGGCCGAGTCACAAATCGCCTTGTATTTATGTCAATGCGTCGTTAACATAAAAACTGCCGAACTTTAGAATAGTTTGGGGTATGTAGAAAGGCTGCACGAATCGTCCCCATCCATCCGGTCCCCAGTCTCGCCTCTTGGTAACCAGCCTCTCCCAGCACCGCGGCTCACCGTCACAACTAACGACCCGATACGAACGGGTGTTCATCTAAACTCCATACTTGACTCGGATTTCATGAGTTTTTCTCTAATGTCACTTTTCTGTTCCGGGATCCCACCCAAGGGCTTCGGTTCCTGGTGCTGCGGTAACAGACCGCCACAAAGCTGGTGGCTCAAGACAACAGATACGTACACTCACGGTTCTGGAGGCCAGAGGTCCTAAATCAGTAGGGCACATGCCCTCCGAGGGCTCCGAGGAAGACTTGTCCCTGCTGCTTCTGGCTTCTGGTGGCTCCGGGTCTTCCTCGCTCCTCACCATGGGGGGGCCTGCATCTTGGAGCTGACGACTCCAGCCCTCGTTTACATCTTCACCTGGACTTCTGGTATATTCCAAATGTCCCTCTCGTTTCTCTTATAAAGACAGCGGTCACTGAATTGAGGGCCCACCCTAAATTCAGGATAATCTCCTCTTGAGATTGTTAACTTCATTACATCTGTAAGACCCTATTTCCACGTAAGGTCGTGTTCACAGGTACTGGGAGCTGAGACTTGGACACGTCTTTGGGCGGGGGCCACAATTCACCCACTACAATACCCCATGACACCGAGTCGTCCTGTCTCCTTAGACTCCTCGGGACTGTGAGTTTCTCAGACTTTCCTTGCTTCTCACGACCCTGAGAGTTTTGAGGATCACTGGTCAGGTGTTTTGTAGACTTTTTTTTTTTTTTTTTTGGGTCATCTCTATATCCAACGTGGGCCTTGAACTCACGACTCTGAGATCAAGAGTTGCTCGCTCTTCCTACTGAGCCAGCCAGGTGCCCCCAGTGTAGACTCTCTCTCAGTTTAAGTTTGTCTGATGTTTTTCTCCTGGCTAGATCGGGGCTTTAGGCTTTGGGGAGAAAGGCCACAGAGGAGAAGCCTCTCTTGCAACACAATATCAAGGGTGTGTGTCACCACCTGGATTTGTCACCGATGATGATAACCACGATCACCTGGCTAAGGAAGTGTTTGCCAGGTTTCTCTACAGCAAAGTTACTTCCTTTTTTCTTTAAAAAAAATTTTTTTAATGTTTATTTATTTTTGAGACAGAGAGAAACAGACAGAGCACAAGCAGGGGAGGGGCAGAGACAGAGAGGGAGACACAGAATCTGAAACAGGCTCCAGGCTCTGAGCTGTCAGCACGGAGCCTGATGCGGGGCTCAAACTCGGGAATAGTGAGATCATGACCTGAGCTGAGGTCGGCCGCTCAACCGACTGAGCCACTCAGGCGCCCCTGTTTAAAATTTTTTTAATGCTTATTTATTTTTGAGAGAGAGAGATAGAGTGTAAGTGGGGACGAGGCAGAGACATAAGACAAAGAATCTGAAGCAGGTTCCAGGCTCTGAGCTGCGAGGACAGAGTCCAGCGCGGGGCTCGAACCCACAAACCATGAGATCATGACCTGAGCCAAAGTCAGACGCTTAACCGACTGAGCCCCCCAGGCGCCCCTTCTACCGCAAAGCTCTTTTCTTATTCTGTTTATTTCCATTCTGCACTCTTTGGAAGCGAGTCACTAAGCATAGCCCACACTTAAGGGGTAGGAGACTATGCCCCAGCCCTGGCGGGGGCAGTACTTGCATAAATTATTTGGCATTCTTCTATCATCACGCCATTTTGCATGCATTCTCTTCTCTGCAAGGCAGGTGTCCTGGATTCTCACCAGATGGAGACCCGTCGCCTTGTCCGACCCGTCCTTAGAGGAGCTCCGTGCAGGACGAACCACCCGAGTAGACAATTCTCAGGCAAGTTTTCATTAATAGGAGCTACTATAGGACACGGCCATTCAAAGCCTGGACTGGTATGGCCCACGTGTGTTTATAGGTCTGTAATCATGTAACAGATACTCAAAGTGGCATTCAGACCCTTCATAGCAATTCGACAGAGAGATTG
This sequence comes from Paradoxurus hermaphroditus, assembly GCA_004024585.1. NCBI lineage: Eukaryota > Metazoa > Chordata > Mammalia > Carnivora > Viverridae > Paradoxurus > Paradoxurus hermaphroditus. Next base: position 12,704 of record PITB01026423.1, on the reverse strand, counting down.
TATGTTCCTTGAAGCTAATAACAAAGAATTGGGCTTGTAGGTCATAGGTCTTTATTACTGTTAACTTTCACTGTCCTTTGTGCCAGGTTAGTCCAGGGCGGATGGGGGGGTTTGGTCTCCAGCACAGACTGTGCGCAGGCCACGCCGTGTCTGGGCCTCTGGCGGTCTCTGGGGCTCGGGGCTGCTCCCTTCTCTCCACCCGGCTCCCCAGACATGAGCCAGAGGCCGGGGCCCACTATTGGGCCCCTGCCTGGGCCTCGTGGTGTGGCCACTGCCCCCTGCCTCCCAATTCCCAGGCCGACAGTCCCTCTGGGTCCCCATCCCCAACCCAGGGAATGCACGCTCCCGGGCTGTGTCAGCTCCGTGGACAGCCACGGCCGGTCCTGTCTGGGAGAGGTGTGCTGTCACCACGCTGTGGGCCTCAGGCCTTTCCGTGAGTGAAGCCCATTCAATTCCTTTTGCTGGTGGGTGGGTCAGGGGACAGCCGGAGGGGGGGCGGGAGCCTCACGTCCATGAAGGGTTTCCAGCGTAGTCCTCTGCCGACATCTCCAAATGAGGTCCTTCGTGTAGTCATGTTGGCTGCAAAAAGTTCATTAGCAGACCACCCCACCGGGACTTAGTTTAAAATAATATATAACTTAAATGTTGATGGTCATTACACTAAATACAAAAGAGCACAGAATCTAGGGCGCCTGGGGGGCTCAGTCCGTTAAGCGTCTGACTTCGGCTCAGGTCATGATCTCACGGTTTGTGAGTTCGAGCCCCGCGTCGGGCTCTGTGCTGACGGCTCGGAGCCTGCTTAGGATCCTCTCCTCCCTCTCTCTCTGTCCCTCCCCTGCTTGTGCTGTCTCTCTCAGTCTCTCTAAATAAATAAATAAACTGAAAAAAGAAAAATTTTTAAAAAGAGGAACACAGAACCTACGTATTTCAAGAAACCTAATGCATATAAGAAACAGAAACCGAATGTTTAAAAACATGCCATCACAGTGAAATTTTTGATATTAATAAAAATGGCTTTTTAAATTATTCAGTTGGGCTTTAGCTGAATATAAACCCTGTCATTATCTTGTGGGTAACCCAATATTGCAGTGTGTTCTGTGTTAAAATATATGACAGTATAAATCATAATTTTTATAATCCTATTCTGGCATTATTTTTGCTTTCCAATGTACTAAGAGCCTCGAACAATGCCACTGGCCGGGCCACCTATGGACCCCCGAGAAGTTCTGTGGAGATCTTTTCCCCTTCCCTCCTTAAGGTCATCTTACCAGGAGCCACCTCCTGTCTCTGGCGAGGCTGCCTTTCCCAGCCAGCCTTCTTCTTGAAGGCGGATGCCAGGTCTTCGGCTTATCGGAGTCTGGTTTACTGCTGGTCCCCTGTCTCGCTCAGAACCTGGCACCTAGTAGGTGTTATGGACTGAGCTGTTCCCCCCCAGATTTATGTGGAAGCCCCAACCTCCAGTGTGACGGTATTTGGAGATGGGGCCTTGGGGACGTACGTAGGGTTAGGTGAGGTCATGAGGGCGGTGTTCCCGTGATGGGGTGAGCGCTCTTATGGGAAGAAACAGCAGACGGCTTGCTGTTTCTCTGTCCATCTGCTATGTGAGGACCCAGGGAGGGCAGCCATCTGCAAGCCAGGAAGAGAGACGTCACTAGAAACCAACCGCGCGGGCACCCTGGTCTTGGGCTTCCAGCTTCCGAATCTATGACAAAATAAATCTGTTGTTTAAGCCACCTGGACTATGTCGTTTTGTTACGGCAGCCCGAGCTGGCTGGCGCGGCAGGTGCTCAGTGCATATTGCTTGCCTGAATAGACGAGCAGGGCACAATCCAGGAGCGCACAGATCACGGACGCGGGCCTCATTCGTTGCAAGGAGCCCCCTCTGCTGCAACGCCCGTAATTTCTAGAGTCTTTTACAAAAACCACAGCCCTTCCCAGGCCAGGGACACCCAAATCGATGCCAGTTTGGGCTCTCAGTGACTATTTCTTAGCGCAGGGACAGCAAATAGTTCTCTCCTGAAGGCACCCCACGTCTGTGGGCTCATCCAGCACGGCACCGAGAGGGATTCTGAAGCCCCTTCCGGGTTCAGTGTAGGGAGTGCTGTGGTCGATTGGCAATGTCTGTCCTGGATGTGAAAGGCAGAGTGCTGTGATCGATTGGCAATGTCTGTCCTGGTTGTGGAAGGCGCGGCGGACGCTTCTGTGCCAATCATGAGCATGACTTAGAGCTACCACCTAGGATGCAGTTAAGCACAGGCATCTGGTACCAGCATTGGTGGCTTCTCGGGCTAGAATATATTTGCAGTCCCACCCTCAAAGGGCTCCCAGCTTCTGTCGTGCCCAATGAGGAGCAAGGAGCACAGGGGGTGGAGGGAAGGTCCGATGACTAAGGAGACCTTAATTCTGTGCCTGCCCCTCCGTCAGAGCGGTGCTGAGAGCACGTGTGAGTGTGCGTGCATGTGTCCTTAGGCGCGGTGCACACGCAGGCACTGGTGGCTCTGAGAGAAGTCGCAATTCTTTCACCTGCATTTATTCGTGGCCTTTCATGGGCTCAGCCCTGTGCTGAATCCCAAGGGAGAGACAGAAGCTCGGGGAGTCCCGTGGCCAGGGGGCTTACGGTCTTCCAGGGACAAATGTGCAGGGATCCCACGGAAGGAGGACCGGGTGGGGGGCCCCTCAGGAAGCTCCATGACCCGAGAGACCGGCAGGGGAGGGGCCGGCGTCTGATATGGATGGGGAAATGGTTCCGCTCATGTGGGAGGGTAGCCTGTGACGGCTCAGGGGGAGTTGGGGCAGGGGCAGGGGCTGCGGAGAGCAAGGCAAGGGCCGAGCCTCGGGGTGTGGGGGTGAAGCCAAGACTCCAGTCCGCAGAACTAAAGGGAAGGACTCAGGCCCCGAGGGCAGCCTGTGGGGTCCCAAGGAGCAAAGCCCGGTGCCCAGTAGAACCAAACTCCACGACAGAGCAGAGTGACTGCTGCCCAGGCTCCTGTTCGCTTTGCCTCTGGCCGGTGCTGACCCCAACTCGGAAGCCCGATCTGTCAAGAGGTGAGCGAGGGAATGGTGGCCACAGGGACAGGTGAATTGCAGCCAAAGCCGCTAGAGAAGCGGGAAGTGACACTGGAGTGGCAAAGGCAAAGGGAGAGGGGCAGGGCGTGCTGGGCGACGGGGACACCGGAAACGAAGGCTCAGAGGCAGGGAAAAACACACCGGAAGCCTGACCCACCAAACAGCAGGGCTGGGCTGGGGAGGAAAGGTGAGAGAGGGAGGGACGGACAAGTCACCCACCGAATTCCTTGAATGTTAGCAATGTGACCAAGAGATTAGACACGGCTTGTGAAGCTGGATGGCCTGGGCTCAAATCTTGCCTCTTCCGTTTCCTAGCTGTGTCACTTTGGGCAAATTACTTAACTTCTCTGGGCCTCTGATTCCTCCACCAGGGATAATAACAGTAACCGACTTCAAAAGGTTGTTGTAAAGGCCAAGTTAGGGGGCGCCTGAGGGGCTCAGCTGGTTAAGCGTCCGACTTCAGCTCAGGTCATGATCTCGTGGTTCGTGAGTTTGAGCCCCGCATGGGGCTCGCTGCTGTCAGCACGGAGCCTGCTTCGGATCTTCTGTCTCCCTCTCTCTGCCCCTCCCCTACTCGAGCTTGCACTCTCTTTCTCAAAAATAAATAAAACATTTAAAAAAAAAAAGGCTGACTTAGAATGTATGGAGCACTGGGAACTGTAGCTCTATGTAAACAGTTGTGAGTGAGCATCACGATTATGTAAAGTAGTTTATATTACCAATATTCCCCAAACTGAGTTGCATGGGGTTGTCAGCTAAGGGATGCCCCCATCAGAACGGTTTTTATGGTCGGGGCGCCTGGGTGGCTCAGTCGGTTGAGTGTTCGACTTTGGCTCAGGTCACGAGCTCACGGCTTGTGAGTTGGAGCCCCGCCTCGGGCATCCACTTTGCATCCCCTCTCCCCCTCTCTCTGCTCCTCCCCCGCTTGCGCTCTCCCAGAAATAAATAAATATTAAAAAAAAAAAGAAAGGTTCTTATGGCCGAAGACATTTGGAAAACGTCTCCTATCACGTCTATATCAAGCTTCGACGAGTCCACAGTAAAACAGAAATGAACGCAAAGTGAAGCCTGCCTGACTTTATTCAGCCCCCTGTTTCCCAGGCCTGGCGGATCCTGGACTCTCGGGAACACCTCGAGGGCCAGTGTTCCACGGCACACCAGTTTGGGAAGCGCCGTGGCCAGAGGCGGTGGGGGGGGTCTCTGAAAGTAGAGGCAGGGGTTTCCAGGACAGCCCATCCTCGGGGGCAAGATTCCCGTGCCCAGAGGAGGGAGAGGGCTGCAAAGGGTGGGGGAACCCCATAACGGAAACACGTGAGAGATACAAGGTGGGGAGACAGAGAAGACCAGGGTGCTGCGTGGATGTGGAGGGGCGGGAAGAGGAGGCAGAGGGGACACCAAGAAGTCACATTCCGGGAGGGACGGGAAGGGGGCAGGGACTGGGGGGCATCTTTCACCTCCATGCCATCCAGTCTCTGTCCACTCGGCCCATCACTCCTTTCCACCTGCGCAGCGAGTCTGAGCCCAGTGGCCCGCACCCACCCCCCCTCCAGGAGAGGGCCTGGGACAGGTGCTTCACGGGGAAGGGCGGCCCCCAGAGGGCCGAGGACGTGCCGTCCCCGCTACGCACAGATCGTGTAGTTGTAAAATCGACAGCAGGTGTCCAGGGCCCCGCGGCTGACCCCCGCGCCGGTGCTGAAAGGAGCAAAGGCCGCCGTCCGGGCTCCGGGCCTGGCTCTGCTGGCCCCGAAAGGCTGTGCAACTCTGGGGAAGTTGCTCCATGCCTCTGGTCGCCCTTCCTCCCCAGGGTTGGTCTTCAGGCCCCACCTCCGCCTCCCCTGGCCACATCAGCCGCAGCTATGACATTCCCACCCCTCAGCCCAGTGCCAAAGGCACCCCTGAGGCGCTCGGGCCTCCTGCGCCCCGTTCCTGCAGACCCCGTAGCCCCGCGGCCCGGGCCTCACCCCTGGAGGGCGTCGCGGCAGCACCGGTACACCTCAAAGCTGCTGCTGCTCAGCGTTGTGTTCAGGAGGGTCGTGCAGTCAACTTCAGCCCCCCTGGGCACGTACAGGATCCCTGGGCGGGGAAGGCAGCAGCTGGGCAGGGCCTGTGCCCCGTTCTCCCCACTCCCGGGGAATTCCGGAGGGGCCGGAGCCCCGGCGTCTGACCCCGGATGGGGGCCGGCTAGAGATTCAGGGCTCTGCCAGGCCTGCACTCACCGGCCACGCAGGCGTTCACCAGGGACACGCAGGTCCCCGTGCAGAGCGCCCGGAGCACTATCTGGGAGAAGTCGCTCTTCCGCTGGGGCGCCATGGAGGCTGCAAGGGCACAGGACGGCTTCAGGCCGGGAAGGCACGCGCCCCTGCCCAGACTCTACCCCTCCGGATGCACCTGCCGGCTCCCCTCCCTCTCCGGGGCAGCCGGAGGGATGGATGTCATCCTCCCAACCGCTCACCGAGTTTGGGAACGCTCCTTGGCCCCATTTGGGGCCCCAGAGAGCGCCCCGCACCTGCTGCCCTCAATGGTGGATGTAGGAAAAGAACGTGAGTTTGGAGTCAGGCAGAGCTGGGATTAAATACAGGCTCTGCCGCTTACTGGCCGAGAGACTGCGGCCATCGCTTTGTTTCTCCAAGACTCAGTTTCCCACTCTGCAAAATGGGGCAGTTGCACCACCAGGCGGGGGACTGCGAAGAGGGGACACTTTTTGGTAAAGAGCCGAGAACTGTGCCTCCCTCCCTAGGCCTCGCCGGGGCTGCGTGGCCACCGCGGGGATGGGAGCCGGCAGGCCGAAGCCTCAGGCCCGCACCGCACCTTCCGTCCCTCCCCAGACCCCCGAGCCAGGGCTGGCCTGCAAGGCCAAGGCGCCAACCCCAAGGTGCCGATCCCTGGCGGCGGAGAGGTCGCAGGGCCGGGAGGAACCCCCGCGGCCGTCCTGCGCAGGCCCTGCCCTGAACACATGGGCGAACCGAGGCCAAAGCTCCCCAGCAGCCCGCTTGCTGCCGGGGACCCCCCGGACGCACTCAGGCCTCCCAGCATGATCCCAATGGAACTGAAGTTGGCGAATCCACAGAGAGCGAACGTCGTGAGGATTTCCGCTCTGACCTGGAAACACAGAGGATGAGTGAGGGGGGGCCTCCCTGGGCTGGGGCGGGGCGCCCCCAACCCCCCAAACCCCCCAGGCTCCCGGCCCTAGTCTCACCCACATCCGGTGTGCCTTTGACCTTTGCCGCCCCAACTAGCCCTCAACACACCGTTCTCTATGTCCGTTCAGGCTGTACCACTTGAGAAACAGCCCCCTTTCCGTCCCCTCAGTCCCCCTATCTTCGTTGATTTTTTTAATGTTTATTTATTTTTAAGAGAGAGAGACTGCACGCGGAGGAGGAGCAGAGAGAGAGAGGGAGAGAGAGGATCCAGATCGGACACTGTGCTGACAGCAGGGAGCCCGATGCGGGGTTCGAACCCACAACCGTGAGATCATGGCCTGAGCCAAAGTCGGTGGTCTAACCGACGGATCGACGGACGACGGACGGAGCCACCCAGCGCCCTCAGGTCCCTTATCTCATTGCCGGCCTTTCCTGGTATGACTGAGCCTCGCCCTGTCCCCCCTCCTCCCCCCCACTTTGGCCCCACTGCGCTCTGTCCCTGGGGGCACTGGGTGAATGGCCCTTCCCAACACTGCGGACTTGACTTGGGCTCTTGGACTTAGAGACCACGGAGCACGGCCGCTGAAGACCGCGAGGGCCTGGGGGCCCAGCCTATGCGGGCTCCAGGCTTGTCCCCCCCACCTGTGGCCAGATTAAGCAAGTCAACAGCCTCTTTCCACTTTTGTGTCTCCGTCTGGAACGTGGGAATCTTAAGCACCCGCCTGGCAGGGCTGCCGTGAGGGTCGCACACGGCCTGGGGAGTACCAGGCAGACACTAGATATTTAAGCAAAGTAATTCTTCTTTCCTTCCCACGAAAACAGTTAATTTCCCAGAAAGAGATGTTAAGAGCCAAGGGGAACAATTTAGAATAAAAAAAATCGGCTCACGCCATACCTCGCGCCATATTAAAAAAATCATTTTTTTAACATTGTAGCAGATAAATACTGATTTTCAAGCGTCAAATAATAGAAAATAGAGGAAGATAATGATTATACTGACAAGGTAGCATTATAACTCTCATTTTGGGGGAAAACTGAGGCTCAAAGAGGTTAAGTAGCTGAGGAAATTCACACGGCACGAAGGTGGCTGTGTCAGAACTGGAGTTCGGTTCTGTCTGACTGCAAAACTCGCGCTTTTAAATATTTCACCTGGAATGGAGACACTTTTCAAAGTTTAGAAGTAATGAAAGAAATCACAAAGCAAAAGATTTGGTCTAAAATCTGTTAAAAGAAAAATCCCTGAATACAAGTTGAAGGGGGAGAAAGGACTAGGAAAAATATGTATATAACATTAGGAAGAGGTTAATGTCATTATAACATAATTTATACCAATTGATGGGAAAATATTAAGGCTCCTGTATCCTGCTTGCTCACCTACAATCACCCTCTATGCAACAGCCTGTGTAGACTTAAAATGTAAAATGTCAACTCTTCTGGAACTTTCTACCGCTCCTCAGCCTGTGCCAGTCTCTTCTACAATTCCCACCTGCTCTAACTGTGCCTCTCTCCTTTCAGTTTTCCAAACAAGTGCTTTTCAACCCCGGGGCCTTTGCACATGCCTTTTCTTTCCCTGGAATATTCTTCCCAGCCTCACCTGCCCCCTTCTCTACCCTTCAAATCTTGGCCTAAATGTCACTCCTCATGGGGGAGACTTTTCTGACTAGCTCAGCCACAAAAGACCCCTCGGTTTCCTCTTCTTGTTTCCTTCATTGAACTTAACACAAATTGTGATTATTTTACTTTTTATTCCTTTGCTTTCTTGTCCTTTTCACTGGATGTAAGTTCCATGACACCGGGAACCATGTCTGTCTAATTCCCCTTCTAATTTCTGGAGCCTTGCGGAGCGCCTGGCACCTTAGAGCTCTCAGCAAACACTTGCTAAAGGAAAGAAGTTTATAAAAAAATATCTTCAAGGAGCCTCCCGTCCATTATCTCCGGTGGAGAGATGGAGACAGGGGTTGAGGACAGGATTGAGGGGAAATCCATACTTTCGATCTCACGCCAACTTTTTTTTTTTTAAACTGGAGGCTACATTGCCTTACAATTTAAAACATAATTTAAAAGACAAGAAAAAATATTTTGTGTGAAAAGTTCCTCGTCACCCCAGAAATGCACATTAAAACAACGAGGTGTTATTTGCCCGTTAAAGTTCACAGCTTTTTTTTTTTTTCCCCAAAGAGGCTGCTCGGTGCTGTTTAGCGTGCGGTCAAAATCGGTGCTCACGCCACGGCCGGGGGCGATTTCAGTTGCCCCCACCCTTTGGGGAAGTTTCTGGCAGCAGGGGCTGGAGGATTTGGGCCCTGAGATTCAGTCCTCCCATATCCGGCAGAGCTCCGGAGGCAACGATCGGAGAGCGGGGAGCAGACCTGTGCACACGGCTGTCCATTTCGGCGCCGAGTGAAACGGCCAAACCACGCGATTAACTGGGAGGGCCCAACGGCGGGGCTCGGTGAAATGTACCCGCATACGCACATCGCAGGTGACAAAAGGTGGGGAGGAGCTGGCAGGGTGGATGCGATGATGGTGACTGTCCTGGGGCGCCTGGGGGGCTCAGGGGTTAAGCATCTGACCCGGGCCCAGGTCATCATCTCATCGTTCATGAGTTCAAGTCCACGCTGGGTGAGCCTGAGCCCCATCTTGGGTAAACGAGAGCCCCAGGGGAGCCCTGCTTCTCTCTCTCTCTCTCTCTCTGCCCCTTGCTCACTTGTGCCCTCCTCTCTCTCTCTCAAAAAAAAGAAAAAGAAAAAGAAAAAAACCCCTCTCTCTTAAAAAAGAAAATGCATAAAACACTAGCTGTTATTCTAGGACGGCGAGGTGACAGGTAACTGTTTTCTTCTCAGCGATGCTACCCAGAGCTTTTATTTGTTTAGAAAGTTTCCTTTTGTAGAACTTTCAGTCACAGAAGCCAGTCCCCGAAACTGAATCCAATATAATGGCAGTGAACGCGGTGGGGCCTCCCCGGCGCGCGCCCTCTGCTCAATGGACACCGACGTGTGTGCCTTTGAGGGCGGCCGCAGCACAAATGACACCAGTTTCCAAGGCGCGGTGGCTGTCCCGAAGTCACACAGGGTGGTGGCCCGTCTACGGGGAGATCTTAGATCTCCCCAGCAAGACCCTCTCCAGGGGCGCCTGGGGGGCTCAGTCGGTTAAGCCTCTGACTCTGAATTTCGGCTCAGGTCCTGATCTCAAGGTTGGTGGCTGTCTCTCTCTCTCTGCGCCTCCCCTGCTTGTGTGCTCTCTCTCTTTCTCTCTCTCTCTTTCTCACTCTTAAAATAAATAAGCATTAAAAAAAAAAGACTTTCCTTGCAGCTCAGCCTCCTAAAAGCCTTTCAGGAAGGTGGCAGCGAGGTGCTCGGGGCGGGAGGACTGGGGGGCTGGGCCTGTCCCCCGCCGGCCCGGAGCCAGGACCGCAGCGGCCCGCGGGCTCAGGGAGGGGCCCAGGACCCTCACCGAGACCCACTGCTTCTTGGTGCCGACCCACTCCTCGGCTCCGGCCAGGCGGCGGCGCTTGTACTGCGAGAGCCCCTGGTAGGCCACGAACTCATTCAGGAACAGCTTGGTCCCCAGCAGCTCGGCCACCACCGGGCAGTCCTCCCAGGCCACGCCCAGTAAGAAGGCCACGGGCCGCAGGACGTAGGAGCAGATGAGCTGAGAAACAAGGGCGAGGGCGGCCGCCGGACCCCCCGGCTGGCACGGGCTCTGCTGGGTGTCCGCCCACCACCGCCCCCCCAACCCCGCCCCCAGGGCGCCCCTCGCGGGCCGAGCCCGGCCGCACCTGGAAGCTGAGCTCCTCCACGCCCACCATGGCCCCCAGCCAGGACAGGGCCGCGTTGACGAAGGCCAGCAGCGCCAGGAAGGCGATCAGGTTGGCTCCGATGTTGGCGACCAGCTTCACGGAGACGGTGGCCCCACTGCTGGCTGCTTCTAAGAGGTTCTGAGCGTCTCTGTTTCGGGGCCCAAGAACCATCATGATTAGCCCGTGCCCACACACAGCGGGGCTCCTCCTCCTCATCCTATCGGCTCAGTGGAGAAGCTTGGACAAAGTATTTCAGAGCCCAAAGTCCTTGTCTTTGTTCTGAGACCCGGGGGTGGGAGAGGGGGGTAGGAGGTGCTGATGGGGGGGAGAAGGTGCTGATGGGGGAGGGGGAAGGGAGGAAAAGTGCTGATCCCAGCGTTAGGATTAGACCCCGACTGCCAGCACGGTGCCGTGTCCACATGTGGACTAGTCACGTGTGGCTTCAGAGCACTTGGCAGGAGCCTGGCCAGCACTGAGGTGCATTTTAAGTATAAACCACAGACCAGATTTCAGAGATTAAGTACAAAAACAAGAGCATGAAGTCAGTCATGAATAATGTTTTCTATTAATTACATGTTGAAATGACAATATTTTGGACATATTGGGTTAAAAAATATTTTATTAAGAGGCACCCGGGTGGCTCAGAGGGTTAAGTGTCTGACTCTTGATCTCAGCTCAGGTGTTGATCTCGGGGCTGGGAATTTAAGCCCCGTGCTGGGTGTGAAGACTACTTAAAACTCTGTCATTAAAATCACCTGTTTCTTTTGACTTTTATTTATTTAAAAATTTTTAATGTTTATTTTTGAGAGAGAGACAGAGACAGAGACAGAGCATGAACAGGAGAGGGGCAGAGGGAGGGAGACACAGAATCCGAGGTAGGCTCTGGGCTGTCAGCATGGAGCCCGATGCGGGGCTCGAACTCACAGACCGTGAGATCATGGCCTGAGCCGAAGTCGGTCGCTTAACCGACTGAGCCACCTAGGCTCAGTCATTTATTTGTTTGTTTGTTTGTTTGTTTAATTTATTTTATGTATTTACTTATAGAATTTATTTTTTAAAATAACCTCCACACCCAACACGGGGCCTGAACTCAAGACCTGGAGATCAAGAGTCTCCATCGACAGAGCCAGCCAGGTGCCCCACTTTTGAAACAACAAAACTAGTAGAGAATTCAAAATTACAGATGTGGCTCACGTCGTGTTTGTTACAGGGCAGTGCCGCTCTAGACCTTCCGGAACCTGTGAGGTTGGGGGGCCCATTGTGTCCCCAAGCCCATCTGTCAAAAGTGGTGCTTTTTCAACATTTTGAGCAGATTAAACGTTCCACAAGGTTGCTAAGGCGAAGATGAAGGGGCGGCTGGCGGGTGAAAGAAATCGAGGACCGTGCTCAGTCTGCGACTGACACCCCGGGGGTGGGAGCGCAAGGCTCGGGGAGCGGGTGGCCTGGGGCCTTGGCAGGACCCTCCCCGGCGCACACGCAGCAGGCTGGGCGCCCCAGCAGGCCGCTCGGCTTGACCAGCCGGTGGGTTCCCTCTGGTCCGAGACTGGAAGGTAAGACGCGGGACGGTCGCGGAGCAGCAGCGGAGAGAGAGAGGGCCCGGGGTTAGGCAGAGAGGCCGCTGCTGCCCCCCACCTCTGCCCCTGCTCCCCTCCCAGCCTCTCCCCCTCAGCCTCCCCACCCCTGCTCCCTGCCTCCCCTCCCTGACCCCCACAGCGCCCTCTGCAGGCCGTGCTCACCCGACGGTCAGTTTCACCCCTTCTGGGCTGCTAAACTTGGACTCCTCCACCTCGGGGTAGACCAGCTTGGAGAGGGCCAGCGCGCACGGGGCGGCCATCACGGAGGCGGCGATCAGGGAGGCGGCGTCGATCTGCAGGATCGAGAATGGGGCTTCTGGGGGTAAGCGGCCCACTTCGGCTCAGGCCATGGTCTCCTGGTTTGTGGGTTCGAACCCCTGGGGGTCGGGCTCTGTGCTATCAGCTGGGAGCCTAGAGCCTGCTTCAGATTCTGTCTCTCTCTCTCTCTCTCAAACATAAATAAAAACATTTTAAAAAATAATAAAATGAGCGCTTTATTTTTTTTTAATGTTTATTTAATTTCTGAGAGACAGAGCATGAGTGGGGGAGGAGCAGAGAGAGAGGGAGACAGAATCTGAAGCAGGCTCCAGGCTCTGAGCTGTGCGCACAGAGTCCGACGCGGGGCTCGAACCCCACAAACTGTGAGATCATGACCTGAGCCGAAGTCGGATGCCTAACCGACTGAGCCCCCCGGGCGCCCCTAAAATGAGCGCTTTAAAAAAGAGAGAGAGAGAGAATGGGGCTTAGGAGGAGACAGAGGAAACGTCCCCGCCGGGAGTGCAGCCCAGGGCAGCAGAGGGCACATGTCCTCTGCCCCACTGTCCGTCATCGTCGTCGTCGGTACCGCTGTCATCGTTACTGACGGTGTCAAGGCTCACAGGCTGTATGTACGGAACCTCCTGTTCCCCTCCAGGACTTCTAGAAGTCAGGCGGAGCAGGTAGTGGTGTCCCACGGGACAGACAAGGAAACTGAGGCCCCCCAAGATTAAATGTACCCTGCCCGAAATGAAGACAGAGAAGGGATTCGAACCTTCATGTCCTCGGGCTCCAAATTCAAAGTTCTTCCTTCCCTACTAGGCTGTCTCCCTTTGACCGCTCATCTGAGGGCTGGTCCTCCATGGACGGGGG
>PITB01026422.1:0-21574 GCA_004024585.1 Paradoxurus hermaphroditus | reverse complement strand
GGCTTAACAATAACACAAATTCATTATCTTACAGATCTAGAAGTCAGAAGTCCAAGATGGGTCTCACCATGTGAGCAGGGCTACCTTCCTTCCGGAGGCTCTACGGGAGAGTCTGTGTCTTTCCAGCTTGTAGAGATTGACCTCATTCCTTGGCCTCTGGTCCCTTCTGTCCTCAAGCCAGCAGTGCCCAGATGAGTCTCACCCTGCATCACTCTGAAACAACTCCCCTGCCTCCCTCTTCGCATTTAGAGGATCCTTGTGATTACTCTGGGCGCACCTGAAAAATCCAGTATAATATCCTTGTTTTAAGGCCAGCAGACCAGTGAGTGACCTCAATTCCATCTGCAGCCTTACTTCCTTCTTGCCATGTAATATTACGTATTCATGGTTCCCGAGAATAAGACGCGGACACCTTTGGGGGGGTGCGGGGAGGGGTCACTATTTTGCCTACAACAAGACTCTTAAATGTTTCTACCCTCCCCCTTTTTTTTAGTCTTTGTGATCAATATTTTTTGTCTTATAATCAATCTTTATGATTAAATATGAAATAAGGATATTTCATGCTATCATTCAATCTTTTTCTTAATAGCTAGAAGATAGAGTACTTGATTCATCTTTGTTTCTAAGAACAAAGCGTAGCTATAATTATAACTTCAATCTTACTAAATTAAGGAATCTTGTTTCATATTTTTTTAGTTTTCATGAAAAGGCCCAAAATAAACCTTTTTAAAAAATCTTGGGGTGCCTGAGTGGCTCAGTCGGTTAAGCGTATGACTCTTGATTTCAGCTCAGATCACGATCTCACGGTTTGTGGGTTCCAGCCTCGCATTGGGCTCCATGCTGGCAGTGCGGAGCCTGCTTGGAATTCTCTTCTCTCCCCCTCTCTCTGCCCCTTCCTCTCTCTCTCTCTCTCTCTCTCACTCTCTCTCTTAAAAATAAGTAAATAAACTTAAAAAGTCTATCTGCTTACCTACCCTCGGAGCAGTTATTCTTGGATAACATTCCTGTACATCATTCCATGTTCTCCGTTATTTTTTCATCAAACATGTCCCCCACTAGCCAGCAATACTGTTTCTTTCGCATTTATTGCTGATCTTGATTTTTTAAAATGGGCTCAATATGTGGTAACTGCATTTACCCTTATAATTTCAGAGTTCTGAGCTCAGAGCCGAAGAGCATGCCAGCACTGATCTTCCTGTTGGCGTTGAAAGGAAAGAAATGTGTAGTGGTCAGGAATGTTTTATGGTAGGCTTTGTGTTTAGCTTGCCATCGGTGGGGCTATATGGGTGGGGGCTCCCCGCATGGAATTAATCATGAGCAAATCTCAGACTCCTTAGATGTAATCGGAGGGTATTTTATTAACCTAACAAGGTTTAAGCAGCTGAGTGGTATTGCAGTCTTTTGAGAATGAATCGGAACTCTGGGTGGACAGTTCGTTTCCATTTAGCCAAATCAGTGAGAATTAAGGAAGGCTCATCCAGACCAGGCGAGTGGGGGCAACCACAGATTCCCCATCACATCCTCCACTTTGGCCTCTGTTGCCTTTTCATCCCCGTCTTACTTCTGGCTGTGATGGGAGTACGTACACGGGTAGAGTGGTGTCTAGCGGCGGCGAGAACGCAGCTCCGCCACGGAAACAGAGTTTGAGATTCTCCGCAGAGCTAGAGGCCTGGTCTCTGTGCAAATCTCGCTCCAGGAATGTAGACACACACGTATCCTTGTTCTAAGGGGTAACCGTCCGCCTGTGAGAGCCACGTGGTGTGTCCATCCTACTGACCGAGAACTGGGCACAGCTGGTGAGTAGCTGGCCAATAGCTTGAATTTCTTAACATCTGTTTAATTCTTTTCCTTTCAGTGTGGTCAGGTGAGGACTGAAGTGTTCTGGGCAGACTCTTGAAGAGAATAAAGAGGAAGAAGGGTCGGGGCCTCCCGACATGGAGACCCGAGAGGTGAGGTGGAAAGCGTGTGCTTCCACAGGGGGGGCTGGCGCCTTCCTCCCGGGGTGCTCCTGGTGTGGGCGGCAGCGGCGGCGGGCGAATGTCCTGGGGAAGCGTGGCTTTCTTGTCCATGTGAGGCTCTAGGTGAGAAGCAGCATATGCATGCTTGGGTACCCATTGTGATTGCTTGAACTAGGTGGGGGTCTGCGGTGAGAAGGAACAGTGAGGACTCCCCCTCACCAGCATCCGCCGTCCTCCCGACCTTTCCTGCTCCCTCACGGAGACTCTGGTACCACGCTTGCTGTCTTCCTGTTCCTGGCCTGATTCCAGGGAGGCCCCAGCCCCCCCGACTGTACCTAGGTGCTGCCCGCGTCGGCACTTGCTCCTGCTTCTCGGTACACCATCCTGACCGTCGCTGCTGGGGGTGACTCGGAGGCTCTCCCTCCTCCCTCCGCCCTTTGAGCAGCGGTGTTTGTCTGAGTTCCTCCCTTAGCCCTTTGCTCCTCTCTGCCCGCTGTCCTTGCAGTTTCGGCCACTGTGTCCCATGTCTGAGCTTATCGCAGCCACTCAGCGTTCTGCTCGTTTCCTGGTCTCTAGTCCTAACCTTGACCTCGCTCCTGAGTTTCATGGGTTTCTGCCGGCATGTCTCCCAGTTACCATAAATCAACAAAGCATGTCCCAAGTGGATTTCCTCTTTCCTTCTGCTCTGGTGGTCCTGAGTACCCAATCTTAGTGACTTTGGCCGTCTTCCACAGTCACCCGAACCAGGGACCTCGGCGTCCTCTCTGCCTCCGTATCACAACCCACACCTAATGCACTGCCATATCCTGCTAACATTCCCTTTCACAGCTCCCCTCTCCCGTTTGCTTCTGCCGCATTGGCTTGCCGCGGCCTCAGTCATCTCTCCTACAAATAATGACGGTAGCTCCCTAGCTGGTCTCTCCACCCTGGGCCTGATTCCTCCTGGTCCCGAGCAGCCAGGGGGAGCTTCCGAAGGCACAGAGCTGACCATATGGCTCTCCTCAGGCCGTCTAGGGACTTGCCATCTGTAGGCGTAGTCTGGGCTCCTTCAGGGGGACAGAAGGGCTTTCCGTGTTCAGACCCTGCTCACCTCTCCACGTTGTTTCCCCATTTTACATTCCAGACAGAGTTTGTAGGTACCTGTAAATGGCCATGTTTTCACCTCAGCAGTTCTGTTGCCTAAATTCCCTTTCCAACTTACTTTATCTTACCACCTCCCACTCATCTTTCATAGCCGAACTCGGTTGCTGCCTTCTCCAGAAACCGTTTTTGAACCCTCTAGTTGAGTGAGATCAGGGTCCCTTCTGGGCTTTCGTGGCCTCTGGGATTCTGCCGCGCCCTCTATCCGGCATTTACAGCATTGTTTCGACATTATTCATTTAACGAATGTTCAAATGTTGCTTACTCTATACCAGGCACTGTTCTAAGTGTTTTACAAATATTTAGTCCTAATGATAATCCTTTGAGATAAGTGCTAATGTTGTCTCCAACTCTTGGGGACAAGACTAGGCACAAGGAGGTCAAATAACTTGTCCAACATTACATAGCTCCTAAGCGACGGAGCCGAGATTTGAACCAAGGCTGTGTAGCTCTGGGATCTGCGTGTCTCTCATGTTTGTGGCCAGCCCTCCCCCACCGGATAGCCAGTTACTTACCAACTCCAGTACTGGGCCTCATTGCTCGATACCTGTATGTCGACCTATCGATCCACACCGCAAATGGATCAGAGACAATAGAGCTTTCTCTGTGAAACAAATGGTACAGTTTGTACTGAATGTTGTATTTATCAGCTAGTCATCCTCGTCCACTCGGAGCACAAAGCGAGGCCCAACCTCCTCACTGTCTTCTGAGTACTTGGGCCCAAGCCAGGCTGTGACGCACTAGGGGTAGGCAGGGAGGGAGAAGGCTGTGGGTCCCTGTGACAGGAGTGAGGTGGGTGGGCTGGAACTGGTGTTTGAACGTGTTGAGAGCTGTGTGCTCTGGGCCAGGAAAGTGTTGCTCTGTGACCGCAGGGCAGGGTGAAGCGAGCTGGCGTGTCTGAGGGTGAGTGTGATGAGGTAGCGAGCCTGCAGGGTGGGGCTCGGGTTAGCCGGTGCGGAGGTGTCCTGTCGCTAGGTGTCCGGCTGGGGGCTGCGGCCGTGGCCGTCCCTTTCACGGCCCAGGGCCGTCCCTGTCAGCACCCTGCCGCAGCCCGCTGGCGGCCGTCGGGTTCTCGGTGCGTGTTCAGCACACTCGCTCTCCCTCTTGGGGGTTTGGAGTTTTCTCCAGCCTAATGACTTCTCCTGCACCCAGGGGGAGCCTGCCGCAAAAAAGGCCCGGTCAAATCCTCAGGTGTCCATGGACATCAAGATCGGGAACAAGCCAGCGGGCCACATCCAGATGCTTCTGTGTTCCGACGTGGTTCCCGTGACGGCAGGTGAGCGGGACTGCGGGCGGGGGGCCGGCGGCTGGGCAGGCCGGGGACGAAGCTGCCTGGAATCCTGAGACTTTGACACTTTTAATCTGAGTCCTTCTGTTGGGATCCCAGCATCTAGTAACTAAGGAGACTGAGCAGGCATTTTTGAAGTTCTGTAAAGGCTTAGGACCATTAGAAAGAGTAGGCAGTTGAAAGTTCTAAACTGTATTTTCTTTTGTAGTTTTGTTTTGATGTATTTGCAGATTTATAGGTATATGGAATAAGAATGCTGTAAGAATAGTACAAGGAAGGCATATATCCTTTATCCACTCATTAGTTTACTTTTTGCCCGATACACTTTACCATTTAATTTATGTACATGGATGTATCTTCCCTCTACAGTCCCAGTTAAGAGGAAACTGAAGACCTCATGCCTCTTGATTCCTAAATAATCGAGAATATATTTTCTTTAAAAAGTTTTTTTAATGTTTATTTTCAATAGAGAGAGAGAGAAAGAGACAGAGCACAAGTGGGGGAGGGGCAGAGAGAGAGGGAGACACAGAATAACAGCATCTCCCAGGCTCCAGGCTCCAGGCTCCGAGCTGTCAGCACAGAGCCCACACGGGGCTCAAACCCTCACCATGAGATCACGACCTGAGCTGAAGTCGGATGCCCAACCTACTGAGCCACCCAGGCATCCCGACTATGTTTTTTCTAAGAACAAGAATGTTCCCTTATGTGATCACGGTATGACCATCAACATCAGGAAGTTCAATATCCGTACAACACTGATTACTACTTTTCAAGCCATATTCAGATCTCATCAGTTACGGTATTTACAGTAATTTTAGCAGTTCTTCCCTGGCCAGGATTCACACACTGCATTGGATGGTCAAGTCTCTTTAGTCTCCTTCTATTTGGGACAGCGTCCTAGTTTTTTTTTTAAGTTTTATTTGTTTAGAGAGAGAGAGAGAGAGAGAGGGTGCAAGCGTGAGCAGGGTAGGGGCAGGGAAAGAGGGAGAGAGAGAAAATCCCAAGCAGAATCCACACTGGGAGTGCAGAGCCCGACGAGGGGCTCAAACTCACAAACCGTGAGATCACGACCTGAGCTGAAACCAAGGATCGGGTGCTTAACTGACTGAGTCACCCAGGCGCCCCTTTCATGGTCTTTCTTGATCTTGATGACTTTGAAGAGGACAGGCCCGTTTTTAACATCGTTTCTCAATCTTCGCCCAGTACTTCTTCATGATTAGGCGTAGGTGTGATGTGTTTTGGCACGTGTGTTTGGGAACACCACAGAAGAATGTTGTTTCCTTACTAGTGTATCATGTAAGGAAGTGCCTGATGTCCGTTCCCATACTCGTGATGTGGTCTTTGGTTGCTTACTTAAAGCGATGGCTGCCAGCTTTCTCCACTGGAAGTTACAACTCTTTTTAGGGTTATAAATTAAGAGCTAAAATTATTTCTCCTCACTACCTCCAGCCCGTCTCTTGGCGATAACTACTGTTCACAGTTGTGTGCTCCTCCCTGTTTTCTTTCTTTCTTTTTTTTTAATGTTTATTTTTGAGAGAGAGAGAACATGCGTGCGCGCGGGCGCGCGCGCGTGGGGGAGGGGCAGAGAGAGAGATTGGGCGACACAGAATCCGAAGCAGGCTCCAGGCTGAGCTGTCAGCACAGAGCCCGATGTGGGGCTGGAACTCGGGAACAGCGAGATCGTGACCTAGGCCGAAGTCAGACGCTTAACCGACTGAGCCCCCCCAGGCGCCCCTTCACATTTTCTTAAATATTCATAATGATTGTTTTTATCCATAACCCATTTTTTGTTTAAATCTAGCCTTTTAAAAAATAGTTATCAAAGTCATAATTTGCACATAAAGAAAACCGTTCTGTGTAGTTTGTTATAACGCGACGTTCTTCTCCCCTTCAGCATAATTTTTCTGCCCTGCCAAAGGTAACAGTTTTTTCAGGTGATTATTTTGGCTTTTATTGCTACATCTCTGAAAAGCATACGCACGTTACTGCTGTTGGATTATTTTTTCAGTTTGGGGCTGTTTTAGGTCAGATTTTTCAGGAGACAGACTCCTGGAGAATTGCATCCAGAAAGCAGGGAGTGATCTCAGGGATGACTCTTGCAAGGGAACGGGGGAGGGGGCAGATTAGGCAGAGACTGTAACTGAGCTGCTGTCCACACAGAGGCCTCAGCTGGGCCCGGGGGCGTGCTGGAGCTCGGATAGCCCTTCCGAATTGTTCTAAATGGAGGCCTGGGGGCCCGGCCTCTGAACCCTCACGTGGATACTCATGAATTCTGGCTGATTCCCAGGAGGGGCGAGCGGCTCCCTTCAGCCAAGGGCATTTCCTGGGGCGGAACTTCTCCCGGGGCTGGTAGCATCTCACGCTCCTGGGAGGTTGAGAGAGTGAGGGTCTTGGTCTTGAAGGGGATCCAAGTGGCTCCCCAAAGCCTCCACTACAGTCTGCCTGTCACACCTGTCAGGTCCTCATTGGCTGCTGCGTCTCAAGTCTCTCCGGTCTCCTCCCCGCTGACTTCGGACCCAGAGCTCAAGGCTTGTTTTTCTGCTCTACCCTCACTCTTCACTTACTGGTTCTTAGCGTATTAGCCTAGTGCCCACCTCTTAGAACTGATTCTCTACTAGGTGGGAATGAAAGACATAGCTAATATATCTTTGCAACACATAGTTTGTAAAAAAAAAAATATATATATATATATATATACACACACATACATATATATATATACACATACATATATATATATAGGGCACCTGGGTGGCTCTTGATTTTGATTTTGGCTCAGGTAATGATCTTGAAGTTCATGAGCTGGAGCCCTGAGTTGGGCTCTGCACTGGCAGGCTGACAGTAGTGAGCCTGAGGCGGGGCTCGAACGCACGAACTGCAAGATCATGACCTGAGCCGAAGTCGGACGCTCACCAACTGAGCCACCCAGGCGCCCCTAAAAAAAAAAATTAAAAAAAAAAATAGTGTTATGTTATAATTATAATATGAAAGAAAATTAAAGGAAAGTAATTTGCAATAAAATAGTATGTATTTCAGTATTTAAATGCTCGGACAAAACTAAATATGTGAAATATTTAAACACACACTTCTCCCTAGAGCGACAGCCGCAGGGACCGATACAGGGGCATTTTGTTGGCAGGGTCACAGTAACATGATTTCCTGACATGGTGAAAATCCCCTGGTAAAATTCTGAACAAAACCAAAAATCAGATGTTCCCTTGGTTTATGTTGTAGGTCTATTTCTGGAAAAATTCAGTGGGAAAGGTCAGTCTTTGGATTGACATGTAAAATGGAGTTCGGTTCTCAGCTCAAATCATTATAAACAGATTTTTCTCCAATCCAGGAATGTTTCTCAGGGCACTGAAAGTCTGGGAGGATTGAGGATAATTCTTCCTGACGTGTGACATGGCAGGACGTCTAGATTCCCCGCTCCCTTCCCACTAATGCCAGGAGCACCCCCATTATTCCCGACAACCAGAAACATGGCTTGGGGTTCCCAAGCAGCCTCGAGGGGGCAGTCTTCCCCTATTTAAGCCAGGGCTCTGGCCAGGCCCTTCCCGCCCCAGGGTTTCCAGGGTTTCCCGTCACATCCGTAAATGAATCCCGCCCACGTGTCCGCCTCTATGCTGTTCTCTCCCCATCGTCTTCCCCTGGACGTCTCAGACCTCACGGGCTCTCATGCTCTTCCCCAAACCCTTCCTCCCCTCTTCCCTGTCTCCGGCAGGGCCGCCACCACCCGCCTAGCTGCTTGCTCGGCTTAGGGCTCCTCCTCGACCCCTCTCCTCCGTCACACATACGTCTTCATGTGTCTTCAGGTCACTTTCTCGTCTGCCCGTTCTTCACCCTTCCTTCACGAGCACCAAGTCCTCACGCTGGTCTCCCTGTTTCCTGTCCTGCCTCTCCCCGTCCTGGTCCAATCTGCGAAGTAGTCAGAGCCGTCCTGTTCAAACGTAAACCCAGTCACGTCGCTCCTTGGCTGAGAGTCCTCCCGTGGCCCCATCACGCACGTGGGATCCAGCAGGAGGTCTGGCACCTCCCCAAGCTCCCGGAATGTGCTGCTCCTCCCTCTGTCCCCATGGCAGTCCTGCTGTTCCTCAGTCACAGCTTACTCCCCCCCAAGTGGCCTTGGTCATGCCACTTCCTGTCCTTAGCATCCACAGCGTTCACCCCTCACCTCATTCGACTGCCATGTACCTTGTGGTAGAGGCCCGCCTTGCTGTCTCTCTAGAATGGGGGTTCCTGTCATCTCTTCTTTTTGGTCAGCTTCATTTTTCTTCACATATTTAATACCTGAGATTATGCTATGAAGTTACTTATTCTTTTATTTATTTTCTGTCTCCCTTTTTTAGAATATTAGCCTCATGAAGGCAGGACCCTAGAATAGTGTAAATAATATTTGAATATTTAGAGTTTATGCTCACAGGGCCGTTTTGTTATGTGTCAGGCACCATGATCAACTCCAACAATGAGAGTGGAATGGGACATGGTCCCCATGCAAAGGGAGCATGCGATCTAGAGGCCCCGCCGTGAAAAGTGGGCTTTCTCACTGAGACAGATGAGCTTATAGGTACCTTCCCTCAGCCCCTGCCAAACCTGGGTCTTTTAAACTCAGATGTTACCTCCTCCAGAAAGCCTTCCATGATACTGTTACGTGTGTGTGTGTGTGTGTGTGAGAGAGAGAGAGACAAACAGACAGACACAACAGACACACTTTTAGGTGACTGTATCTTGTGCTTCCATTTGCTGAACAAATGTCTGTGCCACGAGGCTTTGCTGTTCCGTAGCATGGTTTTCTTTTTTTACGGAAACAACTTTATTGGGATGCAATTCACATACATTCAGTTCACCCATTTAAAGTATCCATTTCGGGGGCGCCTGAGTGGCTCAGTCGGTTGAGCTTCCGACTGCAGCTCAGGTCATGATCTCACGGATCGTGTTTGAGGAACTGCCAGACTCTTTTCCAGAGTGGCCGCGCCATTTTACATTCCCGTCAGCAGCCTGTGAGGGTCCCAGTTTCTATGTATCCTCAGAGTCACTGGTTATTATCTTTTTTATGTTCTCTTTCTGTTATCCTGTGATGTGGAATGCTGTCTTGTTGTGGTTTTGATTTGCCTCCTGGCTAAGGACGTTGAGCATCTTTTCATGTGTCTGTTGTCCCTGTTTATATCTTCTTTGGGAAAATGTCCATTCAGCTCCATTACCCATTTTTAAATTAGGTTATTTATCTCTTTATTATTGAATTACAAGGGTTCTTTAAATATCCTAGCTGCAGTTCTCTTATCAGATACATGATTTGCAAGTATTTTTTGTCATTCTGTGGGTTGTCTTTTAACTTTCTTTGTGTTTTGCTTTGAAGCACAAAAAGTTTTAATTCTGTTGAAGTCCAGTTTATCTCTCTTCTCTTGCATCAGTATATTTTTCACATGATGACTCAGAAAGTTTTGCCTAACATAAGGCTATGAAGATTTAGTCCTATATTTTCTTGTAAGAGTTTTATAGACTAGCTCTTCTATTTAGGTCTTTGGTCCATTTTGAGTGAATTTTTGAGTGAGAAAAAGGGTCTAATTTCCTTCTTTTGCATGCAGATGTCCAGTTGTCTTAGCATCATTTGTTGAAAAGGCTGTTCTTGGGGCGCCCGGGTGGTTCAGTCAGTTAAGCATCTGACTTTGGCTCAGGGCATGATCTTATGGTTCGTGAGTTCGAGCCCCACTTCAGGTGCGCATGAGCTCCACTTTGGGTGAGCCCCGCTTCTCTCTCTCTTTCTCTCTGCTCTTGTGGGATTCTCTCTCTCTCTTCCCTGCCCTCACTCACTTGTGCCCTCTCTCTCTTAAAAAAAGAAAAAAAAAAGGCTATTCTTTCCTTTTTTAATTGTCTTGGCATCCCTGTTGAAAATCAATTGATTTTGTGTCCGATGCGAGTTCTACATTGTCATGTATATGTAGCTCCATAGTACATTTCAAATTTGACAAGTGTGAGTCCTCTTTGTTCTTCTTTTTCCAGATTGTTTTGGCTATTCTGGGTCTGTAAAATTTCCATACAAATTTTGGGAATAGTTCTCAATTTTTGCAAAAAACCAGCTGGGATTTTGACAGAGATTGCACTGAATCTGTAGAACAATTTGTGTGTTGCCATCTTAGTGGCATTAAGTTTTCCAGTCCATGAATATGGGATGTCTTTCCGTTTGTTTAGATCTTCTATAATTTCTTTCTGTAACATTTTATAGTTATCAGGGTATGAGTTTGTATTTCCTTTGAATTTATTCTGCAGTATTTTATTCTTTTTGATGTCATTGTAAATGGAATTATTTTCTTGATTTCAGATTGTTCTTTGCTAGAGTATAAAATAACTTGATTTTTGTATATTGATCTTGTATTCTACAACCTTGCTGAACTACTCCTAATAGTTTTCTAGTGGATTCCGTAGGATTTTTTTTATACAAGATCATGTCATCTGTAAATTTCATTTCTTTTTCTTTTTTTTTTTTTTTTTTTTTTTTTTTTTTTTTTTTTTTTTTTTTTTTTTTTTTTTTTTTTTTTGCAACTTGCAGTGGCTGGAACATCTAGTACAGTGTTGAATAGAAGTGGTAAGGGCAGAGGTCTTAGTCTTATTCCTGATCTTAGGGGGAAAAGATCTAGTCTTTCACCATGTGGTCTTTTTGTAGGTGCTCTTTCTCAGGCTGAGGAAGTTCCCTTCTGTTCCTAGTTTGTTGAGTGTTTTCATCATGAGAAGTTGTGGGTTTTGTAAGATGCCTTTTCTGTGTCTACTGAGGTAATAAGGTGGGTTTTGTACTTTATTCTATTAATGTGTTGTATTTCTTTTTGGATGTTAAACCAGCCTTGCATTCCTGAGATACATCTACAGTTATCTTTTGAGTGACTCTTTTCCACTAGACTATGAGCTGCACCAAGGCTGGGACCACGGTCCCCAGGGCTCATTAGGAGCCTAGTTACAAAATAGACAATAAGTATTTGTTGAATGAATGAAAGAAAGGATAAACCAGTATAAAATGCATTAAACAACTTTGCTCACCATTTCACTATCAACTGAGTGGAAGACAAGGCATCCACAAGGTATTATCCTAGAGTCTGAGCCTGGCTGGTTGAAGGGCTGTCAATAGTCTGCACAATGTACCTCTGTGCAGGGAGCCAAGGGTAGGGGCTGACGTGCTCCTTCTCTCCCCCAGGCCTGCTCTCTGTGGCCAACTCTGGCCCAAACACCACTAGCTCCCAGTTCTTCCTGACGTTTGACAAGACGGATTGGCTGGATGGCAAGCACGTGGTGTTCGGGGAAGTCACAGAAGGCCTGGATGTCTTGCGGCAGATTGAGGTGGGTGGCTTCCCCGGGCCCGGGTGCGTAGCCCTGTGGGACAGCTGAAGAGGGGCCATGGCTGCTCCCAGGCAGGGTGGGCAGATGAGGAGGGTGTCCATGAGCCGCTCCTTACTCTCCACCCACCCTTGTTTCTCCCCCTCTTCTGCCCCCACAAAGGCCCAGGGCAGCAAGGACGGGAAGCCAAAGCAGAAGGTGATCATCGCGGACTGTGGGGAGTACGTGTGAGTCTGTGCAGTCTCGGCGCTGCCCCTGCGCATCCAGGAGCTGTCAGCCCGGGAACCAGCACCTGGGGGTGTCCGTCCCCTTTGTGGCAAGCAGGGGTTTGTGTCGTAGCCCTTGGGCTCAGCTCGGAGCAGCTCTTCTGCAGGTATGGCCTGGACTCCTTCTGGCTCTTTCCCAGGCGTGGCCGTGGGACCGAGAGCCGGCACAGGGGCCGCCTTCCCCACTCTGGACAGACTGTGCGTGGCCTTTTCCGGGCCTTTGCTGCCACGGCTTCCCCTGGGCCCACCAGTGTGGCTCCTGGACATTTCTCCTGGTAAAATAAATCCTAGTTCTTGTACTGCCGCCCGCCAGCCAGGTCCCCGGTGTTTGCAGAGAGCTGTGACTGGCCCATCTTCCTGTGACAGAGCAGAGCACCGCCCCTGCTGTTTCCCTCCCACCCGGGCCAGGTCCCTGAGAGCACACCCTGTCAGACTACTGCGGGGCAGCAAAGGTCAGAGCTGGCGCCAAAGTGCCTCTGTCCTCTCCTCTGCTACCAGCCCAGTGAGTTAAGTAAGCCAGCCTCCATTCCTGTCCCAAACCTAGTTGTGAGTCTCAGGGGCATCTGAAATCAGTCTTGGTGACCCATTCACGCAGTATTCAGTCATTGAACCATCGTCCGAATTGTAGTACTGCAAAATGCCCAGAGTCCTCCTTTTGCCAGGCACTGCGTGTGGTGCTGGGGAAACACGAGAAATCAGCCGAGGTGGTGCCCGCGTCCTCCCCACACCCCAGCCCCACTGGAAATCAAAGTCAGGTGCCACAGTTCGTAGCATGTGGGGCCTCTCACCCTACACCAGTGCTTGGCCAGCCGAGACACCTCCCAGCATGTCCCAGGTGCTGAGACCGGTCACCAGAAACAACGTCCAAGGCTGCCACCTGTTCCTCTGCCACCTGCCAGCGGCTCTAGATCAAGGTTCGACATTCAGAAACCATTAGGCAAGGCTGGTTCTCATTTTGGGTTGAGGTCAGGTGAGCCCGGAGGGGAGAAGAGAAGCCTGCCAGCCTGTGACCCGCAGGGCAGCTTCTGCGGAGGTGTGGATACTAGCCCTGTCTCTCTCTAGCATCCTGGGCCAACCTTGGTCTCTGCCTTCAGGTGGGGCTTGGCTTGTACCCCTTTGGTTGCCCAGGGCCCGCTTCCGTGGCTGGGATCATGGCCTGCAGTATTCTCAGCAGGGACCCTCGCTCTCTAACCTAGGCGTCCCTCTTACTGGTGCTCAGTCATGGCTGTCAGGACAGGCAGCAGTGAGGCCAGGAAAATGCCAGCCACTCAGGGCCAGCCGGTGTGATGTCTGGGAGAGAAGAGATGTATTTGAAGTACTCAACGAGGCTGGCTCTGGGGATTACATGTGGGGAGGGGGAACCGACTGGCCCGAAGCCCCAGGAGAGGGACTGGTCACAACCCTGTGAAACCAGGGGAGAGGCTGTTGGGAGGAGGGAGCTTTGTCCCTCACAGTGCTTCCCTGATTGTCCTGGGAAGGTGGGACTAGCACACTGGCCAGGAAGCCGGTGGGTGGGGACCTGTCAGGCGGCAGTTGCTCCCTCTGTGCTGTGTAAGGGGCTTCCCTGGAATTTACGTGGACCCACCCATAACCCTTGTACAGGTGGTGACCCGAGCCTCGGTGGGGCAAAGCCAGGTCCCAATGCCATCAGTCCGGTGACCACCCAGGTATTGTCTGTTTGACCAGAGTACCTGGCTGCCTGCCTTCCCTGTGCTGGGCCAGTGCTCCCGATGGTAGGGTCGTGGGGGCTTCCACCTGCCTCCAGAGAGGGAACGTGGCAGAACTGGGGCAGAGGGCAAGGGAGGGAATGCTACAGAAAGATCCGTTTTCAAAGAAGATTTAATAACAAATTTTCAATATAGCATAGATCGAGTAAATCAGATCACCAAGCAGTACACGGAGTATGATCCTGACTTCATGAAATACCCCTCTGTTCTATATGAAGACAAATATCTATGTGTCAAAGACAAAGACTAGAGGGAATTATTAACAATACTTATCTCTGTGTGCTGGGATTATGCATTTTGGGGATTATGCTGGGATTATCTTTTTTATTCTCAAAAATTTCCCTGGCACACAAGTGAGGAAAAACTTTTTTTTCCCCCTTTTAAAGGTCCAAGTGCTTGTGCAAGGCTTCGTGGTAAGAAGAGAAACCCGGGAAAGCTCCCACTTCATCTTCCCAGAGGCTGTAGGGCTCTGGACTTCAGGACACAATATGGCCCCGCCCCCACGGGTCACCAAGTCACGGTAGGTCCCTGCATGCCGGGACTCCTACGGGCAGGAGATGTGTAAGTCTCCACCTCATCCCTAGAGATGACCAAATTTAGATTTTTTAGGAAAAGCGCAGCTTTAAAGTAGACACAGCAGCACCTCCTGGACATGTTCTGGATATGCAAATTCATTTAAAGTAAGACCACTAGTAGATGCTGTTCCTTCAGTACCCATGCATGCATGGTGCTGAGTGCTCTGTGGGGACACCTGATCCCCACGACGGCCTTGCAAGTGCAGAACTAACACTCCAGAGGAAAAACCTGGAGGTTTTTTATTAGAGGTGACGTAATTTGGTCAAATTAACAAGAGACAGAGCCAGGATTCTATGCGAGGTGTGCTGGCTCTAAAATCCCCCATAGCCGATTCACAGCCTCCTTTCCTGTGAGATGGCAGGGCATTTCTCCCAGCGTGTTACCCATTTCCCTACATAGTGACGCAGAAGAATAGGGCTTTGCCTGGCAAGCTGTCGTCCGGGCCAGTACCATGCTCTGATTGTGGAGGTGGTGAGGCGTACAGAGCAGCTCCCTCCACACCCCTGCCCCCAGACGTGGCTGTTCCTCTGCGGCCTCCCTTCCTGGCAGCACTTACTTTGCTGTCAGTGGGCCTGAGCTGACCACCCTTAGTAACCTGGGCTATCGGGCAGCCATATAAATAAGATGGCTGCCTCTTTGTTGACTTTGCATCCATAATTCTCCCCCTTCTCCAAGGCCTTTTCTGTTTGGTTTCAATTTGTTGGCTGGCTGGAGGTTCTAGAAGTCTGTCAGGAAGTCCATGACCACTGTACTTTCAGCTTTATTGCACAGGAAGGGACCCAGATCATACTTAACATTCCTACTCGGTGCACCCGATGGACAAGGCAGTCTGCACCTTTAAGACATTCTACAAGCTTTCCTGGTGCCCCCAAAGCATGCCAGGTTACGTGCTAGGTGTTGAAGAGACCAAATACTGACATTTGTTAAAAGTTTTCAAACCTCCACTGCCCTTGGTTGGGAGGAGAGAGCTGCTAACTAAGACCCCGAAATGGCGGGTTTCGTGTCCCATACAGGGCAGCTGGGCACTCGGACTGTGCCTTTGCTCTGTGACAGAGGAGAGGGCCAGGGTTTCAGGCAGGCAGGAGGCTATATCCTTATGTCACAGATGAGAAACTGAAGCTTGGGAATGAGGAAGGGGACTTGTCCTGACCCCAAACCGGTCAGTGGCTGAGTTGGAACTAAAGTACAGGTCTCCTGACATTCCAGCCACTTCGTGCTCCAACCCCTGCCAGCCTGAGCTTAAAGCCCCAGGTTAACAGGGAACTCCCCACCCCGCAGACAGTCCGGGCCTGCCCTCTGTCACAGGGAGGCTCTCTTCCTCTGTACTTGCTCCACGGTCCCTTCCAGGTCCCCGTGGCGGGGCTGCTGTCCTGCAGCAGGGCCCCGGCCTCCGCACCCGCTGCCGGGCCTGCCGTCCCGGGGCCCCTCCTCAGGGGGCAGACCGACGGCAGAGATGCGCGTCCTTGGGCACGGGGGTGGTTCCGCCTCGGCTGGGCCGGGCCTGTGGGTGGGGCGCGCCCGGGATCTGCTTTTAATGACACAGTATTGCAGGGCTCGGGCGGCTGGACTCTGTCTGCACCAGCAGGTAAATTACAGGCTTAGCAAGTCCGAAATCAAATAAACACTCCGACCGCCTGTGGCGGCTGCTCCGAGAACAGTGGTTTCCGGAAACCTTCACCCAGGTCAGCCTAATTACTGCCTGTCACTCCCCTGGGACAGGGACCTTTTCTTTGGTTCACGGGCCTTGAGAAAGAGCACAGTGCTCCTGGGCACACAGGGTGGTGAGCAGCATGTTCCTAACCCCTCAGTTCTAGCAGACAGTTCCCATCCTTGCCTGGCCCGAGGTGGCCCATGCTGTGGGTGAAATGGGTTGCTCCTTAGTGCGGCAGGAGGGGGAAACTGAGTTTCATTTGCTGATGGGTGTCTGGAGTTGTGTGCTGAGGGGTCCTGAGGCCCTTCCTGGGTTCAGTGGAAGATATACCCAGGTTGATTACTGACGTTGGCCAGGGGCAAGGAGACAGGAAGGGGTGGCGTGTGTGTGCCAGCGGGGACCACCTACTATCTTCGCTTCTGCCAAGAGTTCACTTTGTGGCAGTGCTGAGCCTCACATGGAAAAAAGATGGAGGAAACTGGAAGCCCTCAAGGTTATTTGCTTCCAGGGTGGGGGCCTCATACCACTTTCCCAAGAGGGGAAGGCGTATGCCGGAAAACGGCCCCGTCAGCCTCAGCCAGCTTGTTCTTTTCCTGATGTGCTGACTGCCAGCGGGCCAGGTTAGGAGCCCAGTGTGCTGTGTGTGCCCTGGAAATGCCCAGTGTGGTGCCTGAAGTGGGACGGACCCCCTTCAGCCCAACCGGCTAAGCTCACACTCCAGACGCTCCTCAGACAGCCCTGGGTCAGCTACAGGCTGGGCTGGGGCTGGCCAAGGACAGGTCCTAAGACAGGACGTCTGAGCTGAGCACAGAGCAGTCAGCGTGTCTCAGGCCACTGTGCACACCAGGGGAGGGGGCAGAGGGACCTGCAGAGATGCTGGCAGGGATACGAGTGAGGGCCCTCCCTGCCGCCCCACCTGAGCTATGATGGCATTTGAGGGTTCCTGCGTCTGGAGAGGGGCCGGATCCAGGCGGGAGGCTCTGCGGTGGCGGGGGCCGGGCCTCAGTGGCAGCCACAGGCCCTGACCACCATGTTGCGGTGCTTGCGCAGGATGACATTGTTGCTGCTGTCATAGTAGAGCACGGAGGTGGCGCTCAGCTTGGTGGGGGCGCAGCACGCCTTGGGGACCGCGTCCGGCTTCATCAGGTGCACCTGGCCAGGGAAGGGACGGCAGTCAGGCGTGAGCACCGCGGCCTTCTCCCACGACCCCCCAGCTGCTCACCCTCCCCCGCTCCATCCTCCACTGCAGCCCGGGCTGATGCTAGGGCTGGTGCTAACGTTAGATGTGCCCAACCCCGCCCCCCTGCCCTCAGGGCACAGCCTCGCACCAGCCGGTTCCATCCACACTCACTCCCCTCGGCTGGCGACCCCACTGGTCTCCAGCACATGGCGCGCCTAGTCCCTCTGCCGCCGGACCTCTGGGGTCCCCTCCGCTCCTCCCTATGTTCCTGTGACATTATCATATCTTGTCCCTGTGAGCTGTTTGACATCTGTCTCCCCTCCCAGCCGTGAGCCAGTGAACATTCACAGAACTGGAAAAACCTAGAATCCTAGGTCCATCCTGTGTCAGTGCTGTTACTCCTCAAAGCACTTGCCACCCCTGATAACAGCTTCTAAGGCGCCTGCTGTTCTGGGCCGACACGACGGAGGCCCCGTGTGGTGCCCAGAGTCGCGTGGCTCTCAGGTGCGCGGGACTTGGACGGGGCGCCCTGACCTGCTAACCCCCAAACAGCCTTACTGCCAGGAGAGAGCCTGCTGAGGGAACGGCCCGTTTTCAGCCTCCTGAAAATACTTCTCCCGAGCCCTGGCAGGACGAGCCGCGGTTTACACGGAACTCCCGGTCAGGGCCCCCCACTTCCAGGCCCGAAGGCGGCCCGAGGCTGTGGGGAGGCAGGAGAGAAGAGGCCTGCTCCATCCGTGAGTCGTGGCCGCCTCCCCACCCTCTCGGAGGCTGCCGAGCAGGACCCGGACCAAGCCGTCTAGTGGGGGAACCCGTCCGGCAGCCTGGCCCCCCCCGGTCCCCAGTGCCCAGCTCTGAGCCAGCCTGCTGTGAGGACACTGGCTGGCTTGGGGCCCAGCAGCCTCTCAGAGGCCCAGGGGGAGGCCAACACCTCTTGGGGATGTCCAGCCAGACGGGGACCTGGGTGCCGCTGCCCCCAGCTTCCCCACCTCCACATCTGGTGGCCTGGCTTGGTCTTCACGGGCCCACGTGAAAAGCTAGGCGACACCACCTGCCTGCACCAGCCGTGGGCTCTGCGTGACTGGGGACGGGGGTGGGTCTTTCCCAAGTCAGGGTGCCGGAGAGAAGCTGGGCTCCGCAGGGGTCCAGCCTTTCTGAGACCGCCCCCCCACCCCCACCCCAGACCAGGGCTTTGTCAGATGAGTGACAGAAAGAAGGTCTTTTATTCCATCTGGCACCAAACAGGATGTCGTGTGGAGGCTACCGTGCTGTTCCACCTAGCTCATTTTTGAGCCCCCGGGAGACCAAGTCCGAGGCTCTGTCACTTACTGGCTGTGCATCTGTGGGCCTCATTTTCTCCTCTGCCAAATGTGTAGAATTGTACTTCCGTCATTTCTGACACAAACATATCTGGGACACGTGCCTTGTGCCAGCCCTGCCAGAATCGGGCACAGAAACATCCCAGACAGGATCCCTGCTCTCACAGACTCAGTGGGGAGGGAAAGGGAGATGGGGAGTATTCCAGTCGACAACCAGGACCCAGCGGAGCGGCACAACAAAGCAGGCCCTCCATCCCAGCGATAACTCTGACCCTGGACAAGGCTTCCTGTCCCTGTCCTCACCTGCAGACCACAGGGTTCCCCCTTCCCCACACCTACTCCCACGAGTAGCCCTGCCTCCACCAGCCGCCCTGACCCCTTGTCAGGTGACCACAGCAGCTGCCTCACTGGGTCCCCTGCCTGCTCCACCCTTGACCCCATCCAGCTGCCCACTGCAGCCATAGCAACACTTCTAGAAAGTTCAGATCATTGACAGTGCATTGCTAAACTGCATTGTACCAGTTTCTCCGTTTACCTGGGGCTAAATCCACCTGCCTGCCACCTTAGGCAGGACCCCGACGCTGTGTGAACCACCTCCGCCTCACTGCAGCCATCCTGACTTGGGAGCCGCAGGTGTGACCATCGAGGGCCAGGAGAGGCATGGAGCATGTGCATAAAGGACGGCCCAGGGACTCTCACGTCCCATCACCCCTGAGCTCCTCCCAGAAGGCGGCTCCTGGGGTCAGCATGTCTCACTTGACGTGAGAAAGGCAGTATCACCACATGGTCAAAGCCCTGGGCAGCGAAGCGTCTCCTCTCACTTGGGGGCATCACCTTGACCTCTCACCAGACAGACTCAGGGATACCAGGAATTAGGATTCTAGGTCAACACTCTAGAAAGAAATCTCCACCCCAGAATCAACTACTGTTTAAAACACTTCAGAATGGCAGAGTGCAGAAGATGGTGGGGTGGGGGGGACCCTGAGCTCACCTTGTCCCACAGGCACAGCCAGGTGACACCTCAGTGGAAAGAATCCAGAAAATGCCCGGAAGGCCAGCAGAGCAAACTCCATGACTAAAGGTGGAGAAGAGGCCACGTGAAGAGGGTAGGGAGGGCAGAAGGGAGTTACAGGGGCCTGTGGGGCTGTCCGTGGGCAGGGGGAACACGGGAGCTCCACGGGGAAGATGAATTCCCACATGTGGCTTTGAAAACCAGAGCGGCTGAATTTCGGGAGTTCTTACAGCCAGCAGGACTTAAAACCTGAATTTAAAGTATCAGCAGCCTGGCTCTGGGCGGGCAGATAGAGCCCTGAAGCCGCGCTTGGAAAAACCCCTGGGGCCTGCGGGCGGGGGAGTGATTTACTCCTCTCACAGCGAGGCCGCAGGGACAGAGATCACTGGGGGACTGCAGGAGCAAGGGAGCGGGCATGCGCTGTTTCCTCCTGTCCCCAGCATAAACACACGCCACCTGCGGGAACCAGCACGGCGCTGACACTCCTGCCTAACTTGCCACCCTGCCCCTCCCCCAACCATGTCTGCCTCAGCTCCAGCCCCGTGGGTCCCCTCCTGCAGAGGACGATTGTGCAGACCCTGCTGACACCACCTCCCTGCTCCCCAAGCTTTGGCGGCTCTGCCCCTCCAGTCAGGCTGGCCTTGGTCCCCGCGGCAGCTGGTCCCCTCTCAGAGGTCCAGCATGCAAACCTTGTAGACACCGCACGTCCTGCCTCTGCACGTTGCAGATCCGCACACCTCCCATACACCCCCGGCTGGAGCTCATCCACGTGGGACCACAAACCTGGCACTGCTCCAGCAGCCCCGACAGGGGTCAGCACCATTTCAGAGATTCCTGCCCCAGAGAGAGGGAAGGACAACCACATCCACCAGTCAGGCTGCGCCCCAGCAGGGGACTGGGGGCAGAGTCTGATTCCTGACCCTGCCCACCAACAAAAGCTTCTCAAAGGACAACACAGGAAAAGCGCCCTGTGGTTTGGTGCTACGGCGTCTGGCAAATGCCTGGTGTGACTCAACTCAAGCCCAAAGTGCCCCAGGCTGGCCCACTAACACCACGGGGACCAAACACTGCCCATAACATCAGAGAACTAGTGCAGACAGCTGAGCTGCAGGGAAAAGCGGCTCCGTCACAGAAGCAGCACGTACGCGGCGTACATAGAAGACACGCCTGAAGCACCAGCTTCTGGCGAGCAGGGAGCGCTGCGCTGCCGGGCACTACCGGACGCCCTGGGAACGCCCCTACTTTCAAGAGCAGGAGACGTAGCCGGCCTTCCTAACACAGGAACGGAGAGACAAAATGAGGAGACCGATAAATATATTCCAGGTGAAAGAACAGGCCGAAATCATGGCAGAAGACCCAAGGAAGATAGAGATAAGCAATATGCCTGATAGAGAATTTGAAGGAACGATTATAAAAAAAAGATACTGTAATTGAGAAAAACGTGGAGGACATCAAGGGTGCCTGGCTGACTCAATTGCTAGAGCATGCAACTCTTGATTTCAGGGTTGTGAGTTCAAGCCCCACATTGGGCGTGGAGCCTACTTAAAATAAAAATTAAAAAAGAGTGGAGGACGTCAGCGAGATCCTTAACAAAGAGATTAAAAAAAAGAACCAGTCAGAGACACTACAATAAATGAGGGGCTCCTGGGTGGCTCAGTCGGTTGAGCTTCTGACTTCGGCTCAGGTCATGATCTCACAGTTCGTGAGTTTGAGCCCTTCATCAGGCTCTGCTGACAGCTTAAAGCCTGGAGCCTGCTTTGGATTCAGTGTGTGTGTCTCTCTCTGTCCCAACCCCGCTCACACTCTGTCTCTCTCAAAAAAAAAAAAAAAAAATACAATAAATGAAATTTAGAACACACTAGGATGGAATAAGTAGCGGGTTAGAGGAATCAGAGAATGAATCAGTGACCTGGAGGACAGAGTGGAGAGTAAGTTCACCAGATGAGAAGAGTTCTGCAAAAGGAGAACAGACTTAGGACCTGAGCAACATCAAGCATTTGCATCATAGGGATCCCAGGATGAGAAGAGAGAGATAAGGGGGCAGAAAATTAACTTGAGGAAATAAGAGGTGAAGAAACGGAAGGAAACAACTCAGATCCAGGAGGTACAGAGGTCCCCGAACAAAATCAACCCA
>PITB01026421.1:0-21591 GCA_004024585.1 Paradoxurus hermaphroditus | reverse complement strand
TCACCATAAACACGTACCTGGAAGCCCTGGGTCAGCCCGGACGCGGCGAGCGGGGCGGGAGGGAGCCGGTCTCCGTGGCCCGGAGCACGCAGGCCAGGCCGGTGGACAGAGGGGTCGGAGGGTGGGCTGGGGGGAGGGGGGAGTGGTTCTGCCCAGATTTCGCGGGGGAGTCTGACTTGCCCCTGCTGTCTGCCGCCCAGCCAGGGTCCCGACTACGCTGGGTGGAGGCAGTTCTTGCAGACTTTCTGGGCATTTGCAGCGAAAAGTGTGACTTGGCAGTGTTTTCTGGTTCATTGTCCATTTTGCGGCGCGTCATTTGCATATCACACACTTTCTGGAGTCCCGTGGAAGGTGGCAACCCGTCAGCAGATCTGTTACTCATGCTCAGACCAAAGGCTTGGCTGTGACTGTTTCTTACCCAAAATAGTCTGTGCTAATTCTGGGATACCAAAAACTTCGGCGGCTTATCAAATTTTTATTTCCTCAGAAATTAAGCGAGCCTGGTTGGAGAGTCAGCTGGGCTCTAGTTGTCATCTCCTGGTTCATCATCCTGGCCTCGGGCACAGATTTAGATGCTGCAACCACGGGGTTACGTTTAAAAACAAAACCGGAACATTTCCATACCGTCACATGAAGGAAGTGGAATTTAATTTAGCCTCAAAAATTGCATCTTGCCTGATTGGGGAGAGCGGGTCCCCTCAATGCCGGAGTCCTGGGATGGCAGCTGGCGAGTATGTGTTCCTGCGACAAGAGTCAGAACTCTTAAAAATTTTCTCAAGGGTGTAATTTTTTAATTGGGATTTGAATGAGGAAATTGAGGCTTACAGAGGTGCAGTGACTTGTGTGAGTGACAGCCCTGGGATCAGGAGCAGGGCTGTAATTAAACCCTCGGTGGTCTTCGTAGCCTCAGTCACTTACCGCCCAGCGCCCCGGCTGCCTGTCTTGACAGGGAGGCCAAGCAGACTCAGGCGGTATCCCCGGGACTGGGCCCAGCTGGGGCGCCTCCAGGTGGGGTGCCTCGGGCCGTTGTGCTTCGCTGGACCGGTACATCGACCAGGATGGAAAACTTTGCCACGTGGGAATAGCGTGTAAAAAAAATTCAGAGATGGGGTTACTGTGTAGATTACGTAGGGGTAACTCTCGAAAGTACACAGCCTGTGTCCAAACTTCTTTGGGCAGAATATCCAATGTCTGCAAAATAACGCCTTTGTCATAAGCAGCCCTAGGATAAAACCGTTAGGTAAAGGATGTGTAACACTTTAAAAATAAAAACACCTGTCCCTAGTACACAACTGCCCAGGTATTGTAAAAACTCATTTCTTTTGTGTCAAATTGCGAAGAGACACCCTCCTCTGCCCAAGGCCCCCGCCACCCTGCCTTGTTAGAGCTTTTAAGAGTTCTTTGGGTTCCAGGGCGCCTGGCTGGCTCAGCTGGTGAAGCATGTGACTCTTGACCGTAGAGTTGTGAATTGGAGCCCCATGCTGGGTGTGGAGATGACTTAAAAACAAAACCGGGACGCCTGGGTGGCTCAGTCGGTTGAGCGTCTGTCTTCAGCTCAGGTCATGATCTTGCGGTCTGTAAGTTCGAGCCCCGCGTCGGACTCCGTGCTGACAGCTCAGAGCCTGGAGCCTGCTTCGGATTCTGTGTCTCCCTCTCTCTCTGCCCCTCCCCCACCCATGCTCACATGCGCTCTCTCTCTCTCTCTCTCTCTCTCAAAAATAAACATCAAAAAATTTTAATAATAGAAAAGAATAAAATCTCAGGGGCGCCTTGGTGGCTCAGTTGGTTGAGTATCCGACTCTTGAGTTCAGCCAAAGTCATGATCTCACGGTTTGTGAGTTTGAGCCCTACATCAGGCTCTGTGCTCGCGGTGCAGAGCCTGCTTGGGATTCTGTCTCCCTCTCTCTGCCCCTCCCCTGCTTTCTCTCTGTCTCTGTCTCAAAATAAATAAAAATAAGCTTACCAAAAAAAAAAAAAACCTTAAAAAAAAGAGTTTTTTGAGTTCCAATTTCTAAGTGACTTTGTTTTTTAAAGTATTCTCATGGACGGGAGATGAAAAGGCCGCTTTTATGCCAGTGACTTATTTTATTGCATTTTCCAAGAGTGCATGTAATTTCAGAATGGGAACTCAGTCTGATTTAATGCAAGTAAAGATAACCATTTAGGACATCTTAGGGACTAGCGTGACCTGAAAGTGTGAATATAATTTTAATTGGTCCCTTTTTTTAATCCTTTTTTTAAAAAGTTTATTTCTTTTTGAAAGAGAGAGAGGCTGTGTGCACGCACTTGAGCGGGGGAAGGGCAAAGAGACAGGGCGAGAGAGAATCCCAAGGAGGCTCTGCCCTCATGTGGGGCTCGACCTCAGGAACCTCGAGATCCTGACCTGCGCTGAAATCAAGAGTCAGGCGCTCATGAGCCACCCCGGCGCCCCAGTTTTAGCTGGTCTCTTAATACTGTGATGCGTTCTGTACAATGCATCAAGGAACTCTGGAAACCAGACTTTTGTCAGAGGTTCGTGTATCTTCAACCTGCTTTGCCACGAGGGCAAGCATGAGATGGGGGCCTCCCAGGAGCAGTTGTGGGGTTTTGGACTAGAACCAGAGCAAGTGCTCCAGTGGGTCGTCCCAGCAAGGGGCCCAGAGATGAGCGGTAGAGGTAGGGGGGACACAGGAAGGCTGGACAAGGGAAGAGCAACACCCAGATGTGATTTTTACATAGTTCTTGTACTGTGTCACTTTTGTCCTTTGAGATGCAGCCCTTTCAAAAGAATTGGGGGGCGGGGCGGCACCTGGCTGGCTCAGTCCCTGTGGTATGTGGTTCTTGATCTCCGGGTCGTGAGTTCCAGCCTCACGTTGGGTATAGAGATTACTTTAAAAAATATCGTTAAGTAGAATTGGGAATGGAAGAAGTTGAGGAGAGAGAGACCTGACAAACAGCAAAGGCGTGGGAAGCCGGAACTGGACCGGGAGAGTTTTCGACCACCATGCGGATCCAGCACGTATGAAAGGAAAGGAGGGAGTGGCAGGTTTGGGCAGGGAGAGCCCCAGATAGCTCTGCAGCTCTGGCGAGGTCCCGGCCAGCTGATTGGGGGAGCTCCAGAACAGCCCGGCCGTGAGAGTCCCCGATTGGGCAGAAATGGCCGGTCCTTGGTGTCCTTGCTGTGGCCAGTCCCTGCTGGAGGCTGTCTGGGAAGGAGGTACCTTCAGCTGAAAGCCAGTTTGGATCCTGGGATCCTGGAGGCACTAACGGCTGGCGGTGTCCACTAACTGCAGTTCCTGCACTGAACGCCACGATCTTTCTCTAATAGAGACCCAGGTGGTGCATCTCGGGGCTGCCTTCCACGGGAAGCTCCCTTGCTAGGGCAGGGAGGGTCTGTTTAAGGAGTAAATGAGGTCAAATTCCCATCTTAGAGCCCCTTCGTAGACCCTCAGCTTGAAGCGGCTGGGATTAGCCCTCACCTCTTACCTCTTGCAGTCGGAAGCACCTCGTCCTCTCTGGGGCATACCTCCTTTCCTAACCCCGGAATTGGCCACGGTAGCAGCAGGCCTCCTCCTCGGTGGTGTCTGTGACCCTCCGAGCTGGGTCATTGTGACTTACTGTGGTATTACAGGCCGGGCAGGAGAAACAGATCAAGTAAAAGACACGGACATATCTGTGAATGAGGGCAGCTAGATCGAGAACGTGTTGGATACCACATCTCTTACTTCCCGGTTAACAGTCCTTCAGTTTCCAACCGGGTTGTCAGACCTGCATCGTAGAGAGGGTACTGGGTATAGTTGCGTTGGTTGTGCACTGTTCAAAGGCATCTGGATATTAACGGAGGAGAGGGCCCAGGTGGGGCTGTATCCACCCAGTGGGAGGGATGCCATTTTGCACTGTTGCCTTTTTATATCCACACACAGACGCCTGATACGGTAAAGGAGCCTTGGTCGAAGCTGAGTTTAGTAAGCTTTCCCCAGTTTCACTGCTAGCCGATTTTTGCTTGCTATTTACTCTGAATTTGTATGCATGTATTTATGTTTTATTTTATTTTATTTTAAGTTTCTTTACTCTTTTTAGTCATCTCCACACCCAATTTGGGGCTCAAACTCACAACCCCGAGATCAAGAGTCTCATGCTCTTCCGACCGAGCCAGCCAGGCGGCCCCTGCACTGATGTGTACAAATAAATACAAATGATATGAAACAAAAGTAAAAGCTTCTGCTCACACCCGCTTAGGTCCCACTTCATATTAGTCAGAGTGAATGCTAACTGGCTAAAGAAGAATCCCAAAATAGCCGCTTGAGACGTAAAAGTTGTTTCTCCCTCACATCATAGTCTAGCGTGCGTCGGGGGCAGTCTGGGCAGTCAGACGATCCTTAGGGAATCAAGCTGGTGAACGTTGGTCCTTCGCACCGGGTTGCGCTGGATCCACCCGCATTCAGGAGACTCACGGAGGAGACCGCAGGAGATGCGGCGGGCCGGGCCTGGAAGTGGTGCCCGTCATGTCCACCCAGGCCCCACTGGCCGGTCTCAGCCCCACACCCCCGCCCCCCCGGATGCCGAGGGACTGGAAAACGTCTTTGTGGAGTGCCAGGCAGAGGACAGCACCGATGCCGGTGAATACTGACTGGCAGTCTCTTTCCAGACATGGTATCCACTCGCAACCACATTTGCATCAATATTAAAAATTTAATCGGGGGCGCCTGGGTGGCTCACTTGGTTAAGTCAGTTAAGCAGCAGACTTCGGCTCACGTCGTGATCTCGAAGTTCGTGGGTTCGAGCCCCGCGTCGGGCTCTGTGCTGACAGCTCAGATCCTGGAACTTGCTTCAAATTCTGTGGTCTCCCTCTCTCTCTGCCCTTCCCCTGCTTGTGCTCTGTCTCTCTCTGTCTCTCAAGGATAAATAGATGTTAAAAAAAAAGAAAAAGAAAAATTTAATTGGAAAAATTGAAAGACCTAAAAAACATGCATATGTCCACCATCTAGATTCTACAGTTAACATTTTGCTACATTTGCTTTATATATATATATATCCATCTATTCATCCTTCCATCCATCATCCTGTCTTATTTTGGGCGGCATTTCAAAGAAATGATGGTTATCTCTGTAATTCTACATAATATGCTATAACCTGCATTGTTTCTTCACTTACTAGCTTTCAAGGCTGTCTGCTAACCCTTCCCGTGAAACTTGAAGAATTAGTGCATTTTTACTACTATATTCCTCTACCTGCCCCCTCTCCCCATTTCTGCAAGTCATACATAAATTTTCTTATGTTCTTGTTAGTACAGTAAAATGCCACTAGTGGAATATAGTAGACGGGTGTATAGTCTCTTACTGTATTTCACTTTAGAATTCTAAGGAAATTGGGGCACCTGGGCGGCTCAGCCAGTTAAACATCCGACTCTTGATTTCAGCTTAGGGTTATGGTCGCGTCAGGCTCTGCACTGACAGTACGGAGCCTGCATGGGATTCTCTCTCTCTGCCCCTCTCCTGCTTGCTCTCTCTCTCTCAAAAAATAAACTAAAAAAAAAAATTTAAAATTCTAAAGAAATCTGTTGTTTATCGTCTTCCTTCCTTTCCTTTCTTTCCTTTATCTTCCTTCCTTCCTTTTGTTTTTTAATGTTTATTTATTTTTGAGACAGAGAGAGACAGAGCATGAGTGGGGGAGGGGCAGAGAGAGAGGGAGACACAGAATCCGAAGCAGGCTCCAGGCTCTGAGCTGTCAGCACAGAGCCCGATGCAGGGCTCGAACCACGGACCTCGAGATCATGACCTGAGCCGAAGTCAGATGCTCAACCGACTGAGCCACCCTGGCGCCCCTATTTCTTTCTTTCTTTCTCTCTCTCTTTCTTTCTTTCTCTCTTTCTTTCTTTCTTTCTTTCTTTCTTTCTTTCTTTCTTTCTTTCTTTCCTTCTCTCTTTCTTTCTCTTTCTTTCTCTCTCTCTTTCTTTCCTTCCTTCCTTCCTTCCTTCCTTCCTTCCTTCCCTTCTTCCTTTCTTCCTTTCTCCTTCCACCTGCATTTCTTCACTAACCAACTTTAAACAGTGTATTTAGGGGCGCCTGGGTGGCTCAGGCGTCCAACTTCGGCTCAGGTCATGATCTCACCCTTCGCAAGTTCGAGCCCCACGTTGGGCTCTGTGCTGACAGCTCAGAGCCTGGAGCCTGTTTCAGATTCTGTATCTCCTTCTCTGTCTGTGACCCTCCCCGGCTCATGCTCTGTCTGTCTGCCTCTCTCTCTCAAAAATAAACATTAAAAAAAGTAAATAAACAGTGTCTTTGGCTAGGTAATTGAGGATATAACATCCTCAAGTTTCATCTGTCTTTTCCACATTATCCTTCATACCCCATCCTGATCTGTCTCTCAACCTTTCATGTGGCTAGAATGTTCTCTTCCATAATTAGTATTATTAAATCTTTTGTATATTGTCCGTAGATTGAAAGTTGAAAACTAATCAGTCTTAATATATTAGGATCCCATATGTATTATTTACTGGAGAACCAGGGAGTGCATTTATAGAGAAGGAAATATAATCTTACTTTGCTGAATTTGTGACCTGTGGCAGAAGTCATTACTTTCAAAGAAAAACGAGGAGTAAGATTGGAAGGGAGGTAGTATGTGTATTGCAATTATTAACTTTTTAAAATGATCTGAACATGCTTTTGTCCTGTTATGGAGCTTTTCGATTTTACTTCCATTATTATAGAGAATTTATTTTCTTTTTGAAGACGAAAAGCAGGGTGGTTAAGACTTTGGGCTCTGGAGCCAGACTGTGCAAACCCCAGTTTTGTCACTTCCAGCTCTGAGACTTTAGACCAGCAATCTAAGCTTTCTGAGCCTCAGTCTTGTCATCTAGAAAAGGAGTTACTAATAGAACGTACACCATAAGGTTGTTGTTAAAACAGGCGAGGGGTCAGAATGGCCTCACGCATGGAAGGGGTCCCATGAGCACGGTTTAGTTTGCGCTTGGTTACCTCCGGGTCCTGCCTCCCTCTTGGGTTAGCCCTCTACCTCACTGATCTTTCTGTTTTTGCCTTCCTGTGTTTTGACCGGAGTATTTCCTGTGGTCCTCTGCGTTCCCAAAGCGTTATGTATTCTGTCACCCTCTATATTCGCCTTTTTCTTACAGTTTTCCTATTGACTTTTAAAATTCCATTTTCTCTTTCGAAAGTTTTTTTTGTCATCTGCTTGATCTTATTCATAGCAGTTTGGGGCTTGGAGGAGGGGAGTGGAGTTGGCTGGAAGGCTTGAGCCAAATGAGTTAATGGCTTCTGTTGGCATTAGTTTCAGATTTTAAGGACTCATCAGAGTTTTTACAGTATTCACTAGGAGGAAAATATTCTCAGAATAAGAAGTTTTCTCAGATGTATTTTGTACCATGGAAGGATTTCAGAGCGGAACTAGTGTTCTAAGGGACATACTTTGGAAAATGTGCTCTTTTAGGATTAAAAATGATGTATAATTCAAATATCAGTGATAATACATAGAAAAAACCAGATAAGATAAAAAATATCTATTACTAATAAACGTGAATGGGTTAAAATCTCTGTTAAAAAAAGAGCCCCTTCTGGATTAAGACAGAAAACAAAATATACCTGCTGCAAAAAAACATTCAGGTGATACTTTGATTTTTAAAATTAAGTCAGTTAGAATTGTGAATAATTAAGCTTTCAAGGTTAGCATCTTGTTATTTTATGTGTCAGTCCAATAAAATTTAATAGTCACTATTTTTTTTTAAAGTTTACTTATTTTTGAGAGACATAGAGACAGACTGTGAGCTGGGGAAGGGCAGAGAGAGAGGGAGACACAGAATCTGAAGCAGGCTCCGGGCTCTGAGCCGTCAGCACAGAGCCCAACGTGGGGCTCGAACCCACAGACCATGAGATCATGACATGAGCTGAAGTCGGCCGTTTAACCAACTGAGCCCCCCAGGCGCCCCTAATAGTCACTATTTAAGGGCATCTTTGTTTAACATTCAGTTCCATTTACAAAGTTGGTAAAAAATTTAAAAATATCAAAAATTGTGTTTATTTAATGTATTTAGGTTTCTGTTAGGTCTGATAAACCAGCTTTTTGGAGTCTTACACAATAATTATATTTATAAGCATAGTGATTCTTAAGTCCTCTTATATATTTCAGAACACACATTCTCTCTGTATGTGTGTGTATGTAAGATGTACACTTCAAATTAAAATTACAAATTAATTGCCCAATTGCACATTTTATATTGGAATCATGAGGCTGATCTGAACTCTTAATAGGTCCAGTTCCCCTAAACGTTAAAAATAGAACCCCAAACTGCAGATATTTCTTAATGCACAATGCTGCTTACACACATACACAATTACAT
Source organism: Paradoxurus hermaphroditus (assembly GCA_004024585.1). NCBI lineage: Eukaryota > Metazoa > Chordata > Mammalia > Carnivora > Viverridae > Paradoxurus > Paradoxurus hermaphroditus. Next base: position 13,259 of record PITB01026421.1, on the reverse strand, counting down.
AATTACTACTCGTTTAATTCTTATTTTTATTTTTTAAGTAGGCTCCATCTCCAGCGAGGGGCTTGAACTCACGACCCTGAGATCAAGAGCCACATGCTTCACCTACCGAGCCAACCTAGCGCCCTCGTTTTATTGTTTTAAATACTTCTCTACTTAATTCTAGAGCATTCTAGGATTAAAACGTTAGTTTACATAAGTATTTTGTTACAAATAATACAGGAATTTCATCCCAGGTGAGGCTTTTAAGCAACAGAGACCTCTGGCAGCGACAAGGACAGGATTCTTACCCTGGCCTCCAAATACCCCTTGGAGCCTCTTTGGCTGTGGTTGGAGCGTATTTGGTTTGAGCATGGACAAAGTCAGTCCATGCATGATAGGTTTTCTCAACCTTTATGTGAGGATATCTGTTGTTTTACCCTCATCATTACTGATAGTTTTTCTGGGTGTAGAATTCTAGGTCCAAGATCTTTGTCATCTCTCTGCACAATGATTTCAAAACTTGAAGAAGGAGGCGGTCATAATGTCCATTATGACAAACAAACTTAGATTTACGTTACGTTTTCCTTAATTGTTACAGCTCCTAATTGGGAGCCCGAGACCTCCGTTCAGATGACTACATCAGTCAATTAGAGTTTGTACTTCTTTGGTGTTTAGATAGAAATATTTCCCCTCCGACTCCAAGACTTCTGACTTGATAAAACACTACCTACTGTTCTTACACTTTCTGTCTCTTAAGGGCAGTATCTTTCTTGATAGTAACACAAATTGTGATGTAATTGTGGCTATCTCCACGGCTTCTCTGCCTTACAGAGTCATTCTACTGAAACAATAGTATCGGTTAAAGACTTTCCTCCCCTCCCCTCCACGGGCACCACAGGGTAAGGACCTTAAATCAGACAGGACCTTCTGTATTGAAGAAAAAGTAGCATTTACAAACTCCAGCACATTAACCAGCAAACCTTGAAAGCGACTCCCGTAGAACCTTTTAGAAATGCGTTAAAAGACTCACAAGTAAAAATGAAAGAATTCAACAATATGCGTCTTACAGAGTTTTTCTAAACTGTTCATGGAACAGCTAAAACATTGATTTGCCCCGTTCCAGAAAGAAAGCCTCATTACAGTCTCTTAAAGGAAATGCTATGGCCACTCTGTTATCATAATGCAATAAAACCGTAGATCATAAAAGTTGAAATTTAAAAAACTTAGTCTCCTTGGTAAAGTTTGACCCACGTAAGGACTGAGAACTACAGTAGATTAAAAAACGATTGTGAAGCGCCCCATCAGGTAGCAGATAAGCAAGTTCATGCCTCTGAAATTTATCGATGTCTGAAAGGAAACAATGAAAATAAGTTAATTACTAACTCAGAAAATTAGGAAATAAAGAAGTAAAGAAATCTGGGAAAACGGGAGGGTGTTCTTTGAAAAGGCAGAAGTTAATGAAGCAGATGGTAACTGCGACTGTTTCACCCTCCTCTTTTCTTTCTTTCTTTTTCTTTTTTTAAGTTTTAAATTTTTATTTATTTTTGAGAAAGATACAAAGAGCAAGTGCGGGAGGGTCAAAGAGAGGAGGAGACAGAATCCCAAGCAGGCTCCGTGCTGTCTGTCGGCACAGAGCCCCATGTGGGGCTTGAACTCACAAAACCTGAGATCATGACCTGAGCCAAAATCAAGAGTCGGACACTTAACTGCCTGAGCCACCCAGGTGCCCCACGTTTCACCCTCCTCTTACCCTTGGCACCTAGTACACTGCCTGATAACATTCTCGGCACGTGGTAAATATTTGTTGAATGAATGGATATGTGAATAAACAAAAGAGAAAAAAAGATCACCTTAAACTAAAAGTGGAAGAGTATGTTCTTTGTTAAAAGAATGAAGTAGAGAAAAAAACAGACCAGTGAAGTAGAGAGAACTGTAGTTAGACTAAGAAAAAAAGAGAGCAGAAATATCCAAAATTTGCATTTAAGAATGCACTTAGTCAAAGATGTGATTTAAAAAAAAAAAAGAATAAAAATATACAATCTTGGTGAACTTGGAAATGAAACTATAAAATCAATTTCTGAAGAAACAAAACACTTGGACAGAAGAGTAATTTTGGAAGACATCACAAAGTAACTTAAAAGCTCCAAAAGTAATCCCAAACCCGATGGGTTAATAGATAAAGTTCTTCAGATACAAGAAAAATCTCATTTCCATGATATTTAAAGTGCCTTATTTCCCCGAAATTACCATATTATAGAGGCTACAGGTAATGATTTGAGGTACATACAGATGACTCTTATTTTAATAGTTAATTAAAAATGTGTTAGAAAAATTATAACCAGCACATCAAATCTATGTTGCTTGGATGAGGTTGGCCTAAAAGAAAAAGTGAGGCAATATTAAGTTCATGCAAAAAAGTATTAAATGTATAATAAGACAAGTCAGTACAAAAATAGTCAGAATTGTGAAGGTAATACTCAAATAATGGCAACTTGGAAAATATTCTAAGTATGTAAAAGATGGAAACCATTCTAATTTATTTTCACAAAAGTAGTAGTAATACTGTTAATGCCACAGCCTTTCAGAGAGAGAGTTAACAAAGAAAGCCAGAGGACATTCCTGTTGATAGACACGTCCTAACTGAAATATAAGCCAAATTTCATCCCACCATATATTTAAAAACTATTATACCACCGTAAAATTCTGGTTCATTCCAAGAACGCAATAATATTATTCCATAAATTTACCCCACCAGCGAGTTTAGAGAAAAAAAAATTCGTCTTTAGATCAATAATGCATTTAATAATACTTAACATCTACCTTAGAAGCGTCTCATAGGAATGAATGGATCCTTTCTTAAGATAATAAATAAAATTGTCTGAAAGCTGCACACACCATGCTTAACAGGAAACTAAAAACATTCCTGCAAAGGTCAGGAAAATAACAGCGGTGCCCATACAGGACATTGTTTTCAGATAGACCAGCCAAAGCAGTAAGATGTTTAAAAATAATGTTTATTGAAAATGAGACAAAAGTAGTATTATTTTGTAGGTCCTATAATTTTCTTGCTAGAATAGCCAGGAAGATTAGCTGCAAAACTATTAGAATGAATGAGAATTCAGTAAATAGCCAGGAAATGCATGCATATATATTTTTTTATGTTATGTATATGCAATATATCATATATGTATGAATATGCATATACATGCAGTATGCGTGTATGTAGGTGTGTGTGTGTGTAACAGTCGCTTTCTTTATGCTAAGAATAACCAGAAACAGTTTATTAGAAGGTCACATTCACAGTATGAGCAGAGTGTATAAAATCTGGGGGAGAAATAAGGAATGTACAAGGGTCTCGGCGGTAAACAATAAACTCTTAGAGAGTTAGATCCTAGTGACGGTGGCAGAGATGTCCTCTGTTAACTGGAGGTATTATCCTTCATATATTAACGGGTTTTAAAATCAGAAATCATTGCTCAATTTTGTAAAATGCCTATTTGGCATTCGTCTTGATGTTAATGATTTTTCTTGTTAGACATAATGATTTCATGGATTTAAAATTTTTTCCCTGGGGAGTCTGGGTGGCTCCCTTGGGTAAGCGGCTGACTCTCGATTTCAGCTCAGGTCATGATCTCGCAGTTTGTGAGTTTAAGCCCCAAATCTGATTCCCTGCTGCTTTCGAGGAGCCTGCTTGGAATTCTCTGCCTCTGTCTCTGTCTCTGTCTCCGCCTCCCCCTCACTCCCTCTCTCTCAACCCCTCCCCCAGTTGCACTCAAGCTCTGTCTCTCTCTCAAAATAAATAAAAAAACTTAAAAAAAATTTTTTTCCCCTTATAATTCCATTTTAGGTCAGATTTTTCCTTCATACCCCTTTTGGTTTCGTTCTTTTTTTTTTTTTTTTTACATAAAAGATGGATTAGCGTTAGGTTTTTATCGGTTCCTTGCTGCCGCATATGGGTAAAAGAGTGTGTGTGCAAGGTGAGCTCCGAAGTTTCTGATAACTTCAATATCCAATGATTTTATGTTTTTAGACTTTTCCGTAAGCTCCGTGCCCACCACGGGGCTCATACTCACGACCCTGGGATTGGGGGGCTCCTGCTCCCCTGACTGAGTCAGCCAGGTGTCCCTGTGATTGTTTAGACTTTTAAACTTTCTAAGTCAGGTGTTTTTGGGGTGGAGGAGACTGGGGTTTTCCCTGTTGAGCGTGTCACCCGGACATGCGTTAGGTACGAGCTCTCCAGCTCTCCAGCCAGTCAAACTGTTTTGCTTTCTTAACAACTTTAAATATTTTTTTGAACATTTATTTTTTGAGAGAGAGAGAGAGCATGAGTGGGGGAAGGGCAGAGAGAGAGGGAGGCACAGAATCCGAAGCAGGCTCCAGGCTCTGAGCCGTCAGCACAGAGCCCGACGCGGGGCTCGAACTCACAGACCTTGAGATCGTGACCTGAGCTGAAGTCAGAGGCTTAACCGACTGAGCCACCCAGGCGCCCTGCTTTCTTAACAAGTTTATGTGGCTCCAGTCAGAGGAGACCAGCCTGTGCGGTCGTATTCTAGAAGCGTCACGAAAGCGCGGAGCGTTTCGAAGGTTTCCGCGTGTCCTCGTGAAGATGTCGGCCTCCGGTGACAAAGCACCTCCCCCGGACCGTCCTCCTCCCAGACCCATAGGGGTCGGTAGGAGGCCCGGCCTCACCCCTGCTGCTCGGCGTCAGGAGGCGCCACCTCTGCAGTCGGCCCGGCCCGCCCGCCCCTCGGCCTCCGCTGCCCTCCGGCGCCCCCCCTTCGCGTGGACCCCGCAGGACGGTCCCTTCCTCCGCAGCCCGGGGCGAGCTCCCCGAGAACACGGCCCTGCCCTGCTCGTCTCCACGGCCCTCACCCCTGCCCGGAGGCCCCAGCCGGCGGCACTGCCCTGCCCAACTCACGGCAGCGCCCCTTGTATCTCCGGACATTTTTGCCTTCTCGGGAGGAGGTGGGCGTTCTATTTTCAATCTAAAATAAAACGGCCACGTATTTAAAACGGAGATTTAAAAAAAAAAATCACTTACTGGTATGAACTTCAGAAAAGCTCGTTTCCCAGAAAGAGCTTTTCCACAGTCCACACCACTGCAGAGATAACCCAGATGCCCTGGGCCGGCGGGTCCCCGGGGGCCTGGCACGCGCCGCCGCCCCCGTCAGAGGCCCAACAGGCCGCCGCTCTGTCTCCCTCTGGCTTTCCGGACTCCTGCCTGCTCGTAAATGCGCTCACCAGTGACCGGCCCTCCATTGTTTTTAACCTCCGCTCCGTTACTTTGGAAAGATTCGTCTTTTTTTCCTTCACCACTTCTTGCTCCTCCCCTTTCCAGCTCCGGTTCGGTTGGAACCTAATTATGGGCAAGTGTTAAGATTAGGGGTCATGATAAACCTGGAAAGGTGAAGTCTTACGTTTTGACCCGAAACTCTATCCGAAGAAGACCCAGTGCCAACAGCCTCCCAGGCCCTTGAAAAATCCCCTTTGTTTTATCTGCCAGAGAATTCATTTTTCTTCCTCTAATTGGTCCTGGCTTTTCTCTCTACCAGCAGCCAAATTTAAAAAAAAAAAAAAAAAAATCTTGGAAGGTTAAATGATCAGCAGGCTAACCTTCTGATTTATTAACAGATAAACAAGGAGTCCATTCATAGTTGCCCGAGGACTCTCAGGACGATTATCTGTTTCAGAGTTACATTTGGGTCTCTTCCGCCCTTCCTTCAGCCTGAGTACATTCCATCGTGCGGCGTCCCGTGCGGTCAGTTCTATGCCGGACCAAAGACGTGGTCAAACAGTCTCTCTCCGCGGGTTCCGGGTGTGTGTGTGTGTTGTTGGCGTGCGTGCGCTTGTGCGTCCGCGTGCCCCTCACACCTTCCCCGACATCCTAACCTTCCGGGGCATTCTACTTCTGTGCCTTATGCCCCGGCGAGGACTTTTAATCCGTAATGGTAGGTGATGACGAAAGACGAAAGAATGAAAATCAAGGAGACAACAGCAATTGGAGCAGCGGTTTTTACATTTTCGTGGAAGCTGTACGTTAAAATGTCCTCGTCTTTGTCTTGAATTCCGGTATCCAGAGCCTTACGCTAACCGTTTCAGGTACAAGATAGTCCTGGAGGTGTGACGGACATCGTCCTGTTCCCTTACCACTTTCCCGTTACTCAGGCCATCACACTGTCAGTTCTGTTACCAGGCCGGACTCTGGGGAAGGGGGGGTCCCTGGGGGGGGCTCTCAGCGGCTGTGGTCCGTCCGCACCGCAGGCTGGTCAGCATCCTGGCCTTCCCTCGCTCATCATCTGTCCCCGCGTTCCTGGAAACCAGTAACCAAAGCAGCCAGAGCTGCGTCTAAACCCGAAGGGCTTCTCCTGATAACAACAAGGGGCGAAGTTCAGGGCGGGACGGTTTTAGCCTCTGCGGAGACCTCTTTCTGTCCCTGGCTGAGGACAGCATCTCAGGGGGCTGAGTATCTCTGGCGGTACAGTGGCGGCCTAGCGAGATACAGTGCTATTCTCTCACACTCGTGTGGTCACGCGCCGTCCCCTCGCCACAGCCCTCCCCCGAGACGCACAGGCCTCCCGTGAACCATACCGCCCCCTCTCCGTGTCCTGTGCCCGGAGGCTCCTCTCACAGAACTTGTCCACCGACTCCTTATAGGTTGACCCGAAGTCCCATTTGTCCAGGAAAAATCCCAGTTAACACCTCTTGTGGGTCAGTTTACACCTATTCTTTTTATTCTCAAAAAAAATGCCATTTGCAAGATAAATTTTACCTTCATCCTACTTCTCATCCTTTCAGGCTGCCTCAGCCCAGATGTCACCTCCTTAGGTAGACTTTCTGCACCTGGTAGGCTCCCCTTCTCCGCAGCGGGACAGGAGCCTCTGTTTGCCCTGGTTGCTAACTGGCCCCCAGGGTTTGATCGGGTTGAGCCAGGGACTAGTGAGAAGCAGATAAATTCAGGCTTCTCTCAGCCTCAGGACCCATGCAGGGCCAGGCCAGGAGGAAGCGAGAGGAGAGGCACTAGGCGCTAGGCGCTCCAGTGAGAGGGACGCGGAGGGGCAGGTGAGGTGCGGGGAGGGATGTGCAAGGGGAAGGGGAGGGGAAGGGGGGCCGTGCAGGGGGGAGAAAGGAAGGACAGACGTGGGCATGTGCTGTGGACCAGGATTTTTGGGAAGCCTCACTAATGTGATTGTGTCCCCTCAAGAAATTTTAATGTCCTCTACCCCTCAAGGCTTTAAGAGTCAGATTTGAGTGTTTCCGAAACGAGGCCGGGTGCGATTGGCCTTGAAGGGACCGGTACCGCCAGAGACTTCCGTGAGGCTTGATTATAAATGGATCGCGTGAAATAAACAAACTCCGTTTTCTCTAGGTGGCGGCCTGGAGTATTAGACAAAACAGTGGATTCAGAGACACACGTTCAGGCTCGTCCCTGCCTTTTTTTGACCTCGATGGGTTTTCACGTCTGTGAAAGGGCTTGAGCTCCGTCTGCGATGTCCCTTCCGCCTTTTAGAGCTGTATGATTTCGTCATACGTGGCGGCCAGGCTAGAACGCATTTTGAAATTCTACAGAGCACTATTTTTTTTTTTCCCCCAATTGCAGGCCGGAAAGGAAAACTTCCAAATAAGGATGCATAGGATACTCGGTGAAACAAAGGGAAACAATAACTAAAATACAAGCCTAGCCTTTGCCCTAGCATGAAAAGAATGCAGACTGGCAGCTGACCTAAAGGTTTCTGTTTCATTTCATATTTAGGTGAAATGGTCGCTTTGATCCTTATTCCCCGCAAAAAATGTCTCTTCAGACTTTTAAAATATTTGTGTAATACTAAGGTGATTGTCTTTTTTCCTTGACAGCACTGTGGTCGCTTTTACCTATAAAAATGCCGTGCTTAATTGTATGTGTACCAGGAGCAGCGCTTAAATAGCTAAATTTAGGGGCGCCTGGGTGGCTCAGTCCGTTGAGCGTCTGACTTCACCTCAGGTCATGCTCTCATGGTGTGTGAGTTCGAGCCCCGCGTCGGGCTCTGTGCTGACAGCTCAGTGCCTGGAGCCTGCTTCGGATTCTGTGTCTCCCTCTCTCTCTGCCCCTCCCCCACTCATGCTCTGTCTCTCTCTGTCTCAAAAATAAATAAACATTAAATAGCTAAATTTAGCAAAATTAATCTGGGCTCACAAATGATCACAGTTAGACACTTAGTAAACAGCCCTCCCTAATACTATGACAAACATCGTGAGGTCACCTCCCGGTGGCTTAGCCATCGAAGGCGGAGTTGTTGTTTCAGCAGGTAGAGTGATTCCATTCATCAGATAGTAGGCACATGGGCCGGGCCCTTCAAACTGTTACTGTCACGGTGAAGGAACAGAGCTGAGTGCAAGGCGACGCCGAGTATGTCGTGTGTCTTCGTAAAACGGAGAGTCCAGAGGACACACATTGGCCGACCCCCTTTGCCTTCTGCAGTGTCTCAGAATTTTTCAAATAAGATTTTCACGGGGCCTGGGCTCCCCACACGTCACTTTTCCTACCTCTGCGTTTGGTTCTTTACTCGGCGGTTCACAGACATCGACTTCCCTCTCCGGCTCCAGAAGCAGTGGGATTTTTGACCTCTGATTTAAAACAAAAAATTAGGTCTAGTTACTAAAACTAAATAAGACTGAATTAAAATAAAAATCATTTTAAGGTAAGTTCAGATAATTAAATTCATATACTAGTATCGTGAGCCAATGAAGGATAGTCTTGGGTGCTTACCGGGAAACCCACCTTGAGACAGAGGTTTGTGTGTGGAAAGTTAGCGGGGGGCGCCCGTGGTAATATCATCTAGAGTAGGGGGGGACGGAAACAGGGTCAGGCAGAGAGAGAAGGTGAAACGTCCTACAGTCAGCACCGCTGTCTCAGTCCCCAGGACGCGGAGTTCGGATGGTCCTCCGTGGTCATCCCCAATTGAGACCACGTGGGGAGACCTTTGTACCTTCCTCCCATCCGCCACGGGAAGGCTTCAGGGGAGAATCCGTTTCCTTGCTTTTTCTAGCAGTCTTTCTTTTCCGTTACGAATTCTGCCCTGGCGGGGACAGCGTGATAGCCTAAAAGCCAAAAAACAAAAAACAAAAACCCAAAAACATTCACCCACTAGTTTCTTCCTTAAAAAGTTCACTCTCAGGGAGTTGGCTCCACGGCTGACCACAGGTTCTGCCTGCACACGGATGGGCCTGACTCACTCCCGTCCACTCCTCGCCGCCGCCCTCGCCTTCCCTCGTCGGGGCCTGTTTCCCCATGACATCCGGCCGGCGCCCCGCAAGCTCCTGCTCCGTGCCCGTGGCCAGGTGGGAGGCCAGGTCACTGCTCGCCCTGCTGCAGAGTGGAGGGCGAGAGGGGCCTCACGGCAGAATTAAAAAAATATACATCTGGCCCCCGGTCCCAGGCACAGAGCCCCTAAAACCCTTGGAATTTTCGAGAGGAGCATCCTTTGTTATTCATAATAAGCCCCTTTCAACCGCACTCGAGTTTATGCTAATTGTGGTGACTCCTGGAGGATGGGGCTGGTTGCCGGAGGAACCAACCACGTGACGGGAGGGCTGGCACTTTCAGCTCCACCCCCGCCCCCCACCCCCGCCCCTGGGGCGGGAAGAGGGCTTTGGGGATTGAGTTTAACCACCACCAGTGGCCAGTGAACTAACCAGTCGTGCCAACTTAATGGCACCGCAATAAAAATTCTGAACAGTGGGATTTGGAGAGCGTCCAGGCCACTGAGCACATCGAGGTTATGGGACGGTAGCTCACCCGAAGAGGGCGGGGAGCCCCGTGCGCACCCCACGCGCCCCGCCCTCTGCGTTTCTTCCATCCGGCCCTTCCTGGGTTGTGTCCTGTGCAAGAAACTGGTGATCTAGGAAGTAAGCTGCCTCCTACGTTGTAGGAGTCATTACAGCAAATTATCCGACCCGAGGCAGGGGGAGCGGAACCCCCCACTTTGCAGGTGGTTGGCCTCAAGTGCAGGGGACAGCCAGGGCCTGGCATCTTGAGGGGGAACAGTCCCGTGGGACCAAGTCCCCAGCCTGTGGGGTCTGTGCTAACTGCAGGTGGATAGCGTCGCAGTTGGGTCGTAGGACACCAGTCGGTGTCCAGAGACTTTGGAGAAGTGGCCGGTGCGTGCTGGGGTCCGGGTGGGGGGGGGACCTACACGTTTGGTCTCAGGCGTCAGCGCGAGCACAGAAGGGAAAGGGGTGGTTCTTCCAGGGCCTCTTGACGGCCGTGACCGCCCCTGCGTTCTTCCGCTCGTTTGTCCGTGGAGCGCCCCTTCCGCCGGAAGTGTCTGGAGTGACCCCTTCGCTGGGGGCGCGGCCCCTCGAGCCTGGAGCAGGGTTGAGCCCCCCGACGGGATTACTCGTGGTGGCGCTCCTGCCTCTGACCCCATCTCCGGGCTCTAGTGGCCGGAGGTCACCTGTCCGGAGATGTTTGTAGTGTGTCTCCTGGGTGTGCGTGTGTGTGTGTGGGGGGGGTCCCCTCTTCATTAACCTCGCCTGGCGCGTGCCTGTCCCCTCCAAGACCCCCAGCACTCCTCTCCCTCAGCTTAGTTCTCTCCCATCGCTTCCTTCTTGCCCTCCGGTCTTCCTTCAAGTCTCTTCGCTTTCTGAAGCCTTCTGTTCATCTCTTTATCCCTTCTCTCGGAATTCCGAGTGAATTTCCTCAGCCGGTCTGCTAATTCATCGCCTGGATTTTCCGTGGGCCCGCGTTACTGGGCATCCGTATTTTGCGCGTGAAAGCAGCCCTTCCGTGTGCCAGGGCCTCCCTTCTCTGACGGCGTTCTGCTTTCCGATCTTCCTGAGCCTGGACGGGAGACTTCCTAGAGGTGTGGTGACCACCCCCGCCTTGTGGAGGGGGCTCTGTCGGGGCGCCGAGCGGGGAGGGCCGGTGGGGGGAAGTCACAGGCTTCAGGGCGGCATCCCCACAGCCTTGAAACGTCCCCCTCCGCCTCGCAGCTGCGTTCGAATCCCGGTGAGTCAGTGCCGAACACAGGACCACGCGGGGCGTGGCACGTCGCACGGAGAGTAGTCCTTTGGTCAGTTCAGCCTGATTTCAACTGCGTTTAGTCCCCTTGGCTTCTGTAAATGTACGAATTCCTGCAAATCCCCCAACGTGTGGAAGCTTTTTCCGCTTAACATTTAACAGCATGGGCCGTGGAGCCAGAGCTCCTGCCTTCTTATCCTGGCTTCCCTGATTTACTGGCCGCGGGATCCTGCTAGCCGCGGGGTCCTGGGCTAGTGTCCCCATCCTTTGCTTTGTGTCCCTTCTCTGTAAAATGGGGATAATAGCACTTCCTTAAAGGGGCGCTCGGGACAGTGTGACATTCTTAGAACAACGGAACCTGGAAGGTACTGAGTTTCCAAAAGATGTTAATAAGTATTAACAAATAAATTAACAATAAATCTTAACGTCCCAATAAATGCGAGCCCATGCTTTTTTTCTTCCTCCTCCTGCCTCTCATTTTATTGCTTCCTTTCAGTGGTTTTCCTTGAGGTAGATAACATTTCATTTATCACCAAATGTTGACAAGGGTGCTTCCTTTCCCCGACTGCGGGCCGCACTGTCCCCCCTCCCCTGGGCCTGCCCCAAGGTGCTTTTGGGGTGGTCGGGGATTGTAGGAGTTTCCTGTTGCTGCTGTAACAAATTATCACAGACTTCCTGGTTTAAAGCAACGCGCATCTGTTTTCTCAGAGTCCTGGAGGTTAGAAGTCTAGACCGAAGGTGTGGGCAAGGCTGTGTTCCTTCTGGAGACTTCAGGGCAAACTTACTTCTTTCCCTTTTCCAACTCCAAGGCCACTCGCAACCTCCCGCCTCTGCCGCGGTGCATCGCTACAGCCTCTGGCTCCATCCGCACGTCCCCTTTTTCTGCCTTTGACCCGTCCGCCTCCCTCTCGTAAGAGCCCTGTGATTATGCTGAGCCCACCAGACAACCCAAGATAATGTCCTCAAGTCAGGAGCCCTCGTTCAATCACACCTGCAAAGTCCCTGCGCCGTGTACCGCCTTCACAGATGCCAGGGACTGGGCTGCGGGCCTCGCTGGGGGATCGCCCAGCCTGCCCCAGGGCGGAGGCTACGGAAGAAACCTCACTAGGGCACACTCCCCTCCCAGTGGTGCTCTCAGACGTGTAGAACTCAGACCAGGAAGCAGTATTTCTTCCAGGGGACACTGGGGAAGGTTTCACAGAAGAGGGACGTTTGAGCCGAGTCTTAAGGCCTGAAGCAGCCTTGGCTGGGGGGTGGGAGGGCTCCTACGCAGAGGAGATAGCGCGCCAAGAAATGGAGTTGTGACCCAATCCAGCAGTTTTGGGGTTAGGTAGATCTTTGGATGTTGCCAGAACATTAAGGAGAGGTGGTAGGCAAAGAAGTGTGTAGGGTAGACCTAGAGCGTGCCATGCTTATAGGTCTGGAATGTATTCCGTGAAGTGGGGGAGCCAGTGGAGTGGTTTTGATGTTTGTTTGTTTGTTTGTTTATTTAATTTTATAATAGTTTATTTTCAAATTGGTTTACATATTGGTGTTTGTTTTTAAATATGACTGTTTCACCTGATTATGTAAGTACTGCATCTCCTTTGATAGAAAATGAAACTGAAGAATGTATCCAGAAAATAAAAACCATTCATAATCCTGCCGCTCAGAGACAATGATGACTCTCGACATTTCTTTGTGGTGTGGTTTCTGAGCCTTTTTTTTTATTAGAAATTTTTAATGTTTATTTATTTTTGAGAGAGAGAGGGAGGGGAAGGTGCAGAGAGGGAGGGAGACAGACGATCCGAAGCAGGCTCTATGCTGACAGCAGAGAGCAGGATGCAGGGCTTGAACTCATCAACTGCGAGATCATGACCTGAGCCTACATTGGATGCTTAACCGACAGAGCCACCAGGCGCCCCTTCTGAGCATTTTTTATACACACGTGCATGTGTGCACGCGTGCGTGCACACACACACACACACACACACACACACTTTCACAGAGTTAAATCATATTGTATATTCCAACTCATATCTTGACTTCTTTATTTAACAGCGTATCATAAAATTTCTTCATGTCACTAAATATTCCCCAGTATTTTTAACTTCTCCATAATATTTTATTATTCCATGGTGGTGTGGTATTCTACCTGCATTATTTTCTTTTTAATTTTAAAAGGGAAGGTCCTTTTTACTAAATTTGTTTTTTTTCTTTATTTTAAAAGGGATCAACTACCATAATTTATGTGATTCTCCTATTATTGGGTCCAGTATTTTTCTCTGTTTTAAATAATTCTAAT
>PITB01026420.1:0-21635 GCA_004024585.1 Paradoxurus hermaphroditus | reverse complement strand
TGCTTCCCCCTCCCCCCGCCCCGCCCCGCTCCAGGGACCCGACCGAGTGGAGGGTAGGCGTGAGTGCCGGCGACCCCCCCCTCCCACCATGCACCTGCGCGGAGTCCGTAGGCTTCCCATTCTGAGAGAAGTACTTCCCTTTCTGGGAGAAGTACCACTTTCGCTTGGCTCAGTCATCTACATCGTGTTAAGAACAGTGACTTTGATTTCTTTTCATTTTAAAAACTTTTCATTATGGAATGTAAAAAAAATCAAAAGTAAGATACTGTAAGGAACCTCTAAGTGCTCAGCTCCAGCTTCAAAGAGTGTCAGACTTTCCATTCTTCTCTCATTTATTCCTCGCTCTTCCCCATCCCAGAGGCTGAGGACTTAAAAGAACATGATCACAATACCATTACCTCGCCTTACCAAATGAAGAATAATTCCTTAAGTATCATCTGACTGTGATTTGTTACCAGTTGATGGTTATTCATGAAGTAATTGTTATCGCCAGGTCTGCGTGGAGCGCCTTACCTATGGGGACGCTAAGTGTCCCCGTAGCTGGTGGCAGACAAGGGTGTACACATTGTTGTCTCGGGCCTGCATGGACCGATGGGACCGGAAGAAGGCGGCGCGGACCTAGCAAGGGCCAGATACTCCTTACGGGTCCCAGAGCCCTGGAAACTGTGCTTGCAGCCTCTCCTTCCAGAAAAATGCACACGCAGAATTCCGGGGGTTTGAATTCGCTTCTCACAAGTCGCCCGAACCCAAGTACGGGTTACAAACTACACGGCTGAGCTGAAGTGTTCCTTGCAACCCCTCGGAGCCCCGGAGATGGAAATCCGAGGATTCTGCTGGGTTCCCCTCTTGTTTGCTGAGGGTTCTGGGGCCCCAGGACAGCCAGGGAGTCACAACGGGCTTTGGGGCTTTTTCCCCTGGGAGAAGCGTCAGTATTTAAGTCCTAAGCAAGTGCGGCATGGAAGCAGATTCTCAGCTGTCCCTCAGGAGAGCGTCTGTCCAGGATGGAGAGGCCTGAGCTACGCCAAGGGCATGTAAACACGCAGCTTGTCTAACCTCCCGAGTGGCAGAGTGCGAGCATGCCTATGGGCGCGGGGCGTTGGGGGGGTATTAAGCAGTGGGCACAGCAGAGTCAGGATGCGCGCTCTGGACTCTGCCTGGCTTTGAAGCCAGTACCTCTTGCTAGCCCCGTGACCTCGGGCAAGTTACTTGACATCTCTGTGCCTGTTTTCTCATTGGGAAAAAAACTAAGGCTGTCGTTGAACCCGCCTTGTTGGGCTAACAGGGGGGGGGGGGGGGAATTTACGCGGGGTTCAGTGCCTGGTTCCGAAAGGTTGAAAAGGTACTCAGAGCATTTGTGCTGCCTTGTGCCCTTTGAGAGAATTGGTGACCGAGACGCAGAAGGACCTCTGCGCCCCCAAAGGATACGCAGCTGTGAGGCGCCTGGGTGGCCCAGTCCGTTAAGTATCTGACTCTTGATTTCAGCTCGGGTCGTGATCTCTCCGTTCGTGGGATCAAGCCCGGTGTCAGGCTCTGTGCTGAGCATGGAGCCTGTTCAGGATTCTCTCTCTCCCTCTTTGCCTGTCTCTCTCAAAATAAATAAACTTTAAAACAAAGGATTCGCAGGCACAACTGAAGCCCACGGAAAGGGCCTGTGCCTGCTTTCTGTGGCAACAGAAGGAGAGCGTACCTGTGACAAAGCAGCTCTCCTCTCGCTGACAGAGGGCCAGGCCTCTGCTTACTGGCAGGCCTCAGTGGAGTTCCTCAGTGCTGCGGGTTTCTTTAGGGACATGGCTCTGGGAAATGACCTCTGCGGTGCCGAAGGGACGCGGGTGTTCTCCATCCACACACCCTGGCCAGACTAGCCTTGGTCAGTGGAACCTGACGTGCCCTCTCCTGGCTCTCCAAGCCTCACCTCCTCTGTGAAGTCGCTCTGACAACCTTAGGCAGTGGAAAATCTCTCCTGCCTGAGCTCGTGGGCCTCCCTGCCTTAGTGATTAGCACTGTCAGTTGCTATGCCTGTGGTGCGGGCCCGCCTGGACTGCAGATGTGTTGAGAGCAGAGATGGACATCAACTGTCCCATCATTGCCCAAGCGCCCTGTTCCTTGCCCAACCCAGCCTCGGAGCAAAGGATGCTTCCTGTAAGGTACGCAGATCATCATTCTCGAAAGAGGGGTCCACCCAGGCCAGGATTTCCGTGTCCCGTAGCCAGCATGGCAACTAACAAAGTAGCTCCAATCTGCTCACCTGCCAGTCCTGCCGGCCCTTCTCCAGGGCAGGGCTGGGTTTGAGGAAGAAGGGGCGTGCCCCTGGGCTGGGGCGTCCTGGTCACCCTGATTATGATCCTCTGATTCTGAATCTTCATCTCCTGCTTGCTCTAGAATCTCAGCCCTGAACTGGGCTGCATTACCTACTTCCCCTGGTGTGGCTCTAGATTTTGGAGACCATTTTCTGGAGAGAACCAACCTTTTGCTCCTCTCTGTATCTCCTCCACACCCCCCACCCCCACCCTGCTCTCTGTGTCACTTCCCTTCCCTCACTGACCAATCTCTTCCTTTGCATTGCATTGATTTTTTTTTTAAGTTTATTTATTTATTTTTAGAGAGAGAAAGCGAGTACAAGCTGGGGAGGGGCAGACACAGAGGGAGAGAGAGATTCCCAAGCAGGTCCTGCACTGTTAACGCAGAACCCCACATGGGGCTTGGTCTCACAAACTGTGAGATCGTGACCTGAGCGGAAATCAAGAGTCAGAGGCTTAACGGACTGAGCCACCCACACTTGGCCTGCATTGATTAGGGAGAAGGTAGTTGAGGAGAACGAAGACTAAAGTTTACGTAGAATGTTAGGAACGGATGAAAGGTAGTGTCTAGTCGTGCTCAGGGGAGAAGTGTTAGAGTGGAGGTCTTACAGAATGTAGAATATTTTAGAGATACTCAGACCTTATGCGTCTTCTTGGGAATAAGTTTACCCAAGAGCCCCTGGGTTAAGACAAAACCCCACGAAGAATATTATTACCATCCATTTGCTCTTTGTGGACAATCTGACACTGTGCCAGTTCTAAGAAAAAGCTCTATAAACCATTAAAATGACAAAGAACTTCAGGCCTGATAAAGAAATAGAGTTTGGCTTAGCTAAATGGAACACCATACAAATGTGAAGGATGGCTTGGGGTGATGAATGGATTCACGGCTATAAAGATGAACTTACAGAAGATTAATAGAAGGGGGCGATGGATAATATTGGGGCTTCCAGCTGTTGATGAATGCTAAACTTATTGACATTGAAGATAAGCCTAGATAAAAGACATTCAGTCCAAATGGAGAGAAAATACTTCAAAATAAGCCTAATGCTAGCAACTAAATGAAGGCAGTAAATATATCTGTGGTTCCAGCCCATTTGTTATGATAGAGACTACAGATCATTATAATGAACAGCATATTATTAACCACAAAGTACCCTGTTCATCACAGGGAATTTGAGCCACTCTCTCCCTTACGTCAAAGGAAAGCCACTTGTCCCAAGAAGGAAGCTCTCACACGCTAGTTGGAAACTAAGACAATTGAGAACATCACACTGGGTGGTTTTAAAACATCAAGAGGTGTGGTCTACGTGCCCTCCCACCGAACCCGGATGGGCTTGGTTCTGCGACACCAAGAGGGAAAGGTGGAAGAGCCGTTACAGATGATCTTCTGGGGGCAGATCATAAAAGGCATCCGGTTTCCTTCCGGCTCGGTTGGAATGCTTGCCCTCCAGTGTTCCCACTTGAGATGTGCCTACTCAGACCTTCCAGATGATTCCAGTGAATATCCAACGGTAAACAAAAATATGCCAGGTGAGATAGGAGATTTTGCCTTCAAAAGGTTATATCATTGGGGTATAAGAACAAGAAGGTTGGGGTCTCACTGGATACCAGGCTGTACTCTGCCCTTTCTGGCTACATGGGAAAGTGGTCGTCTCTGTGCCCGGTGTCCTCACTTATAACATAAAGAGGTCATGAAGAGTGAATACCCATGAGGCATTTAGAACATGGCGAGTAATCCCATGAATGGCAGCCATTGTTAAGCTTATTGTATACCAGGACACAGTTACTCTGTGACACGACGCAGAGAAAGGGCTCCTGGACCTGCTCATATCATCAGGTGATTTCTTTTCCAAGAAAAGCAGATGTGTGTAATGGATTTGATTAATAGGCTCTATAGTTTTATAACCAGTTCACAACAGCTTCCTTCAAATCAGGGCTTTGCCATTTTTTTTGGACTCTGACCCACAGTAAGAAATATGTTTCCATTGTGACCTAATACACACAAGAACCCACTTCTATAAAACCATATTAAAAATCTCATTGAACAACATTGGCCCTATGTGCAACTTACTGTGACATTTTGGATTCTTTCCTATTTCCTTTTTCAAAATCCACTAAAATGAGCCCATAACCCGTTAAATGGGTCAAAATCTACAATTTGAAAAGCAGTACCTTATGTAGCAATTTTTATATGGTTTCCTTGCCCTAAACCCTTAACTGTCTTTCCCTTTGTTGCCCAGCTCTTCTCCACTTTCTGGAAGCCTCACTTCTCCAGGATGACTGGTCCTCCCCACCCTGATGGGCGGTTATGCTGAAGCTGGACCCACCGGTCCCAGCACAGAGCTGGCACTGGCAGGTGTCAGACAAGGATTTTTGAATCGACCTTAGAACAGGGATACTCCTCTATCTTTCTGCTCACGTCTTATGTGTGCTAAGCACTTAGTCCGTTCTCAGATGATTTCTAATTTGCCGATCATGCACTTAAGTGTCAGGGAGAAGAGGTTTGGCCAGCAGCCCTCTCTCAGATGTTCCGAGCAAACATGCGCACGGTTCTAAAACCTTAGCCGGGTCACAACGCCTGTCTTTCTTGAAAGCTGTTTTCACTTTATAGCCACAGGACATTTCAAATCACATTCCAGAAAATGCCTCGCAATTAAAATTTTACACTGCCCGTTGCTGCATGCCAGCTTTGCTACTGCTTTTTGTCACTGCCCATTATAAATAATGACCCTGGCATGCATTTTGTCACTAGAGTCATTAACCCAACAAACCGTTCCACTCACATGAAACAAGCCATGCATCTGCTAAGATGACTTGATGGGTAGTTTTTTTTCCTTTTTTTTTTTTTTCCTTCTGCAGAACCTGATGATAGACAATAAAATGAGCAAGTGGAAATTTCAGGGAAATGTACGTTAGAGTTCCCGATCCTTCATGGGGTATCTACATATGGCTTATAGTACAAAACATTTCTGCCCACTCTTGGGGCTGCTGTATTGACAAAATGAGATTGCATTTGCACAGGGGTGTCCCACCTTAATTTCATTTTATCTGCAGATAAAACAAATTTCCTTCTCTTCATGGGGAGCCCGTGGTAGAGTACAAAGAAGGTGGGGTTTGGTGTCACACAGATTAGGGTGTTGGCTTATAGCTCTGACATTCATTAACTGAGGAACTAGAAGCCAGTTGCTTTAGAACTTTGAACCTCATTTCCCTCATCTGTAAAATGGGAATAATAGTGTAGATAATAATATACCTCTCCGGGTCATGAGAGAAGTCCATGCAACACAAAGTGGTCAGAAGCCATTGCTTGCTCATGTGCGTGATGCGTGTCGTATACCATGGCATTCTGCCTTCCAGACCAAAACTGAAGGGGCCGAGGAATGATGGTCGAATCAAGAGCAGTTCACTGCAGGCTGGCCAGTGACCACGGCATGACCTAACTAAAAAGTCACTAGATAGTGATGTACAGCACCAATCAATTAATTTAAAACATAGCTTCATCCAAAGAAATGGGTACCTAAAAAGTCCAGACAGTGGGTGTGACAGACAAAATAACAGCCCTCAAAGATATTCATATCCTAATCCTTGGAATTTGTGAAAATATTATATTTACAGTATGGTTAAGTTAAGGGTCTTGGGGTGGAACGATCACCTTGGGTAATCCAGGTGGGCCCCGTGTCATCACAAGAGTCCTTATAATCTGGGGATCAGAATCAGAGAAGGAGATGTGAAGACAGAAGCAGAAGTTGGAGTGATGTAGAGCCATGGTCCCAAGCAGCGTCTAGGAACTGGAGATCCATGGTCTCCTAGATCCTCTTAGAGCCTCCAGAAGGAATGCAGCCCTGCCAACAGCTTGATTTTAGCCTGTGATATGCATTTTTATATCTTTGATGGTCAGAACTACAGAAGAATAAATTTGTGTTGTTTTAACTCACTAAAGTCATGGTAATTTGTTACAACAAAAACTAATCTGTCAATGGAGGAAGGGGACTGTCATGGGGAAGGAATATACATGGTCAGGTGGGCTTCTGGCGGGGGGGACGGTTGGCCTCCTTCCAGTTCTTGATTTGGATGGTGGGAACCCAGACAAATGGGTATTCGATTTATAACTATGTGTCCCATGTTAGATAAATGCTATGGATATTTTTCTTCATGTAACTTACATTTCATAATTTAAACATAGTTTCAATGGATTTTTTACTTGGAAAAAGCTGGGATCTAGCAGAAAATAGATGACCCCTCATACCGGGGCATACCGAGAGGATAGTGACCACGTCATGACCAAAGTTAGGGAAAGCAACAAAGGCCAGCACACTGGCCTGAGACTAGCAGTGGAGGGATGCCATCACCACGGGGCTGGAAAAGGCAAAGGAGAAGGGCATTCCAGAGCTTGAGAGGAGCAGCTCTGTGTGGAGAAGACTGCCAGACAGGAGTCATCAGGGGAGAGACCTTGAAGTGGGGGAGGGAGGAGAGAGTTTCAGCCCAGTGGCCAGTCCCAGAGGCTGCCTCCCATTGGCTGATTCCACCCAGTAGCCAGAGCACAGGGCCTGGTTGATGCCTCCCTACCACGGAGCAGGGTGGAGAAAGTTGGATAGTAGGTCTAGAGGGCCAAAGGAAAATATCCTAGACAGTTTGTCCCCTCTTGTCTTTCATTTGTATATACAAAAAAAAATCATGGTTTCCACAGAGGGGACATGCAAAATTTTACCAGTTTTGATATCGCCGTAGGTGATGTCGATTCAGCCATACACCCACGGGAAATCTGTCATTTTCGCCCTAACAGTGCTCTTCCTATACTGAAACATAGGTGGTGGGGAAGAGGGAGAAGGAAAACAATGAACAGAAAGAGATCTGCTGCATATTCCTCTTCTGTGGCTGGTGATGATGAGGCTTAAGTGGCGTTATTATGCTGCTTGCCCCTCCTCCCACACTGTGTCCCTCTTCCTCTCCACCAGTGTCTCAGCTGGATTCTCTGATGTGTGATGGTGACCCAAACCCTCATACCTGAATTACCAGAGTCCTTGACTTTACTGCAGCTTTCCATGGGTGAGGACAGTTGGGGAGAAGTACCAAGAGGCTCTATCCCCAGGAATCACTTAGGCAACCCCCCTAAACCTCCCTGACCTGCTGTGTAGCAACGTTTTTCCCTGGTAATTGAGATCTGCTCAGCCCAGTGACCTCTTGTAGGCTTCTGACTCAACAGCATGAGGAGATTTAAGTGGTCAAGGGACATTCTCAGATTCTAATTTAACAGTGCTATGACTATGTTCTCTGATGACATGGTCTTCTGTTGGGTTCTAGGACTTCCAAACTTACCAGTTCCAAGACCTCAGGATGAGAAAGAAAAAGTCTCCCAACGGGTTTTGGGGGAATTAGGTATAAGAGACTCAGGGACACTGCCACCTTCAACCTTCGATTCCTAGACCCATGGATCTGGATAACGGGAGAAGGCACCAAACATTAGCCATTGGTCGGAAGCACATGCTAAATCCTATCGGACAGCTTCCAATAATTTTTAAGGTACTCCTCCCATCCGCTACCATAACTGAGCCTTCAAAAGGCCATCCTACTATTCTATTGATGCTGCTTCTGGGTGGTGGTGGGACACGGGGTAAGACTAGCCCATGCCATGAACTGCCATCGTTAGAAAATGTGTCCTGGGTGGAGTGAAAGTTGTAAGGGTTATTACGACTATGAATGAGGAATTCTTCAAGTTCACATTTGGGGATCTGGCAGAGCACTGAAGACAGAAAAGGCAAATCTATATTCAGAGTATAGGTTATCATTTTGAAGACAGATTGCTGTCTCCTCCATCATGAAAGAAGGCCAGTGTAATGAATCTCTTAAAAGGCTGCGCTGGAGAACAGTGCCATATCAGGGGCTCCGTGTTGGCCTCTGCTGTTGGAAGTAGTCAGATCCTTGTCAGTGAGGAGAAGACCCTCCAGCTGAATGCTGCATAATCCCTATTCCAGCCGCCCGGCCACGCGGTCACTGTATGGGGTGGCAGAGAAAGGGCTGACAGCTATAGAACAAGTCGTCTTGTACAGCCGATTATGGAGAGCCTTACTTTGGGTGGATGACTCTTGTGAGGATTTGCAGATAATTTCAATCGCCCCACATTCCATGGAGGTTGGTTAACCACGTTCCAAGAGGTTACCACATTCTTCTAAGAGCTCCTTCTGCAGTTGTCCAAGTTTGCTCTTTCCAACCCCCCACCAGCAACTCATCTGTGAGTCACAGCTCACGAGTCCGTGTAGATCCATATCTCTTCTTCCACACAGATGGACAACCTCAAGTTTTGCCCACTGTGGGGGAATTCCCTCCACCAATGTTTTTTAGGACCATCCCTGAGTGTGACTGTAGCGTCATCTGCCTCTAGCTGCCCAGCTCCCAATTATTCCCATTAAGATCAGGAAACCTATTCCATTGCAGCATCTCCCACCCTGACCTTTAGCCTAGAGGACACCACCACAGAGTTATCCGGTGGTGCATTTAATGCTGTGGTGAGAAAAGCATCCCTTAGACCCCCCAGGGAGTGTGCTGAAAAGATAGATGTGCAGGTTGTACAGAATCCATGCTTTCTAACTTAGCCACTTTTCTGAGCCTATGAACTTCTTTTACTATGGACTATCTGGGGCATTCTGAGACTTTGCCCTTGCTAACTGTGGGCATTACTGAGTCCATGGAGGAAAGGGATGATGGTGGGAAGTAACAGTGTGGCTCTGAGTGTATTTTTTCTCACTTACTCCCTTCTGCCAAAGCTTCCTCTCAGAGACAGAGACCCAGGAGACTCTTGCAAGACACTCCTCCCTGAATATTCATGGAGAGCCCTGTTATCTGAGCAGGGCAAGAGGTGGACTGTGAGAGACATGGAGAATGACTCTTCCTTCATGGCACCATATGTGCCCAGTGTGTGGAACGTGGGATTCAGACAGTCTTTGCTCATCAGTCAGCTCCTTGATAGCTCACCTCAGCTGCAGAGAGCCACCTAGCTTGTGGTCACACCATACAGATGAGAGCCCTCATCTGGGGACTAAGTGAGCTGGAGCATGAAAGCAAGGCTGTTCTATGATTCTGGTGAATTGTTCTTGCCCCAGAGCTCCCTGCCAGCTTAGCTAAGACTTTGGGGGGCTCTTATGGTGGTTGAGCTTCTTCTCTGCCCAATACTCTTCCCTCCCCTTCACAGGTGTTGACCGTATTAGTCAGCTTGGAGTGTCATAACAAAATACCATAGACTGAATGGATTAAATAACAGAAATAAATTTTCTGAGAGTCCTCGAGGATGGAAGTCCAAGATCAAGGTGTCAGCAGGGATGATTTCTTAGGAGACCTCTCTCCTTGGCTATACATGGTGGTCTTCCTGTGTCTTCATATCATGTCCCCTCTGTGTGTGTCTGTGTCCTAATCTCCTTTCCTTACAGGGACACCGGTCATATCAGATTAGGTGGCACCCTAATAACTTCATTTTAACTTAATCACCTCTTTTGAGACCCTAACTCCAAATATAGTTGAATTCTGTGGTACTGGGAGTTAAGGCTTCAACATAAGAATTGGATTTGGTGGGGGGAAGGGATGACATGGCTCAGCCAATGAAAAACTCTATTGAACGTCTTGCACCCCAACCCAATCAGCATCCACTTCTGGGAAATTCAGCCTGGGACACCTGGCTGACACATTAAGCCCTAATTCCTCATGTTAATTGGCTTAGCCTCATGGAATCTTCGATCCCTTCCGTTTGGTCTACTGCCCTTGTAGTGCACCAGCCATGCTCCTGCTCTCACCCCTTCCCTCTTTCCATATAAAAACTACCTCCTCCCGGAACAAACAGCCCCAGATGAAGCCTTGCTTTGTCTATCTTAGTATTAATATCTTAATACCTCTTTAATGTGTCTCTTCCATTCCATGACTACTGCCTTGCTTAAATCCATTGTCATCCTTTGCCTGGGTTTTTGCAACAACATCCTAAATCGCCTGTCTCCTATCTTGCCCATGTTTAATTCATTTCTTTCACTGCATCCTGAGTGATCTTTCTGAAGAATTCTGCAGGCACAATATCTGCATGATATTAACCAGATGCATTTTTCCTTTCTCATAGGTAATGTAGGCTTCCTCTCCATTGAATCAGTGGCATTCAGAGCTTAAGAGGGAGGCTGAAAACTCCCCAGAAAAGGGGTATGTGCTTGGGTCTGCATGACCAATGAGATATTTTAAATATATGGAAAGAATGTATTTTTATAAACCTGGCTGAAGAAAAAAATGTTATTTGTTTTCTATTTCCTTTGATGTTTCAAAATTATATTTCCTTGCAAATCAAGAGCCAATTGAGAGTCGTGAGCAGAGTTTACTGAGGATATAGAGTAGGGGCAGGCTGGGACATGAGGAGATTTCCCATGGGGGGGTCCAGGGGAGCCCTTTTGGAGCTGGAAGGGGAGATTATAGGAGAGAAGGTAGGGGAGGGGTTCGGAAGTAGCGATTGTGGTTAAGACTGGAGTTAATTCGCCCACACCTGAAACTTCTCGACAGGCTTGGAGGAAAGTACTGGATGGGGAAGATCTCTCTTCTGTCCATGGAGCGCAGCCTAGGAAGGCAGAAGTCCTGGCAAGGGTTAGCCCTTGGTTCCCAGTCATAGTTTGTGGGAAGAGGAGAGGCCTGAGGGAACTGAGGACCCCGGAAGGGAAGAGCCTCCCGGGCTGAGAGGAGAAAGTCTCCAAGTGCCAGGGTCTCAGAGAGGAGGTTGAATCAGGCTGTGGATTTGGGCAGCTACTGCCAGGCAACACCTGGAGTGCAGACTGGAGGGCCTGTCTCAGTGACCAGAAGACTGGACCACAGTGAGGAGTGAGATGCTAGTCAGGCCTGAGAGGGAAGTGTGTGGACCGCAGGTTTCTCCTGCCAATCCTGGGGAGGGGATCTTGTCTGCTTCCTGGTCCCAGAACCAATCTTCAGAACTTGGAGGGATGAGGGAGATGCCCTAAAAGGAGAAAAACTGCTAGAAGGCTATTTTCAGCTTGGACAGGCATACTCCGCCTCCTCTCCTCCCCTGAGGTCGCTCCGTCAGTGAGAAGAGAAGAAACAACAGGTGGTTAGTTACAGAAAACGTCCTTCCTCCTTGCTTCCATTTTTCCTTCTCTCTCTCCCTCCCTTCTTCTCTTCTGTCCCCTCCTTCACACACACACTCTCTCTCTCCCTCTCTCTCTCTCTCTCTCTCTCTCTCTCTCTCCTTTTCCTTCCTTTCTTTCCTTCCCCTCCTTCAAATTTCAATTTATCATGTAAAATCTGATCCCTCTCTGGACCATTCTGATCATGTCGCTTTCCTGCCAGGGTCCCCCATTCTCTCTCATTGGGAAAACCTCAACACAAACCCTTGCTGGCTCTGGGCCATCTATCAAGGAAGGTGCACAAGGGAGAAGGAAACCGGGAAGGACTGTGTTGAGCATCTTCACAAAGATCTCAGTTTACCAAGTCAGATCGAGGGCACACAATGTAGTTAGACTCCAGGAGGGAAGACCCAGAGATGCCTCTCAGGGCAGGTGGCTTCCGACCATGTGACCGTTGGTTCCTGTGCATGCTTTACTCCCTTGGTAATAATTTGCCCATTATGGTGGAGAGACTGGTTATACAAATAACCGTTGTGGTGATCAAACTCTAGGATGGGCCCCCCGTGATACTTGCCTCATGGTGTGTAATTTGCCCCCCTTGAGTGTGAGTGGGACCTGTGCCAAGAATTGAAACTCAGGGTTGGCTGGAAAGGAAAGATTAGAGAAGCAATTCTTTGCACTCATGTAAAGCTATCTTTCTGGTGGCGCAGCCTCCTTTCTGGATATTAGCAGCACATATTACACTTGACCTAAGACAATGAGCAGCATCGGGAGTGAACAGGACACCCAGAATGTCCGAGGAAGCCAGCACTCCCCGAACCCAGCTTCAGGCTAAAAAGTCTGTGTGTTTAGACAGGTCTCCATCTGTCTTCTGTCAGGAGTCAGACCACCTGTCCCCTGGGGCTAGAGTTTGGCTAAGGAATGGGGGTCGAAACACTTTTCCTAGCTAGATGCTTATCCTGTGGCTCATTTATTTTGTCTGAATTGAATCCCCAGAATATTAAACATACACATAATCAAATGTAAGTACAAGCCCACATTTGAAAGTCAAATATAAAAGGTTTCTGGATTTGTATCATTTTGCATTATCCAGGCTTTTGCTTTCATCCACGAGAATGAATAAATAAGAGTTGTCTGAGACCAAAATAATTTTCTGGGCAAAGTGGAATAAATGTATTAAAATGAAAGGAAAAAAAAACTCTGAAGATGAAAAGGTTTTCACCCAAGACTGAGCTGGGAGAGATGGAACCTGCCTGTTATCTTCAATTTTGATCCCTCGGCCTTTGATTATCAAGGTAATGATAGGGGATACTAGGACACCCCTAGGGGGAGGGGGGATGAACGAACAGGGCTATTCATCAATGAGCGAACAGGGCTATTCATCAATGAATGAACAGGGCTATTCATCAATGAGCCCCAAGCAGGCGGTGCTGGAGCCTCTGACGCCAACCTCGGAAAGTGTTAGAGTCTAATCAGTTCTCCTCGAGGTTCTAATCAAATTCCTTTTTTTATGAAACTCAAATTTCTTTTGATAACTTAATCAGTAGTTTCAGAGGGAGCTTGAGAAGGCAACCCACTGAAGACCCCACGTGAGGAGGATGTTTATTCAGACGAAGGAGGCCTCCCCCCATTCCGTTTCTTCCTCCCATTCTTAGAAAAGGGTAGACATTTTACAGCCGGAGGAATTTGGGAAGCCTTCTGGAATGAGGAGAGATCATTTATTATCGAGCTTTTGCTCTTTCAGCAACTTGAGATCTTTCATCTTGGCTTGTTGAAGAGGCCCTATCTCTATTTTTAAAAATGGCTTTCTTGATAACATTTATGGAAGAATCAGTTCTATTTTTAATTATGCATGCCTCTCCCCTTGTTAGATTTCATAGGCGCTTTGATTAGAGAAATGGAATCAATGGATTGAAAGTATTTTTAGAAGGCGGCTTGGATTATTGCTGTTCTGAACACAGAAGTTGCAGTTTGTATTGTGAAGTACAACATCTGTACAGATGTGTGCAGTTTAACAGATCATTCTAAAGTAAACGCTGTAAAAACATATCATCATTACCTGGACCAAGAAGTAGAGCATTATCAGTGCCCCCCAAAAGCCCACCTGGCTCCCTCCTTCACCCACAATCACTGACTTCACTGACAGGCGTCTCCTTACATGTCTTTGTATGTTTCCATCCACATATCGATCCCTAAATAAAGATAAGCTTCTCTCTCTCTCTTTCTCTCTCTCTCTGTCTCACACACACACACACACACACACACACACACACACACACACACACATGCGCGCGCGCTCAAATTGTCCCAGTTTGACCAGAGAAAGCCCATCACATGCCTTTTCTGTCCTTTTAACTTCCCTGTTTGGTCTTTAAAAATTCAACTGGATGGTAATATTATTTACAGAAAATGAAATGCACCCATTGTACCTGTGGAGTCCAGTAGCTTTGACAAACGTGTATACCTGTGTGACCCCTGCCACCATCACAGAGACAATTCCCGGCACCCACAAACTTCTCTGTGCCCACGTTCACTCAGAATTATCTGCTTTCATCAACAGTGATCGGTTTCTGTCTTTCTCCAGTTTCACATACATGGAGAAATACAGTGTGGGTTTTTCTGCATCTGTTATTTTTCGACTCCGCATAGGATTTTGGGGATTTGTTCCCATTGCTAGGTGTACCCACGGTCGATTCCTTATTATTTCTGAGTACCAGTGCTCTGCTGTCTAC
The DNA here is from genome assembly GCA_004024585.1 of Paradoxurus hermaphroditus. Taxonomy (NCBI): domain Eukaryota; kingdom Metazoa; phylum Chordata; class Mammalia; order Carnivora; family Viverridae; genus Paradoxurus; species Paradoxurus hermaphroditus. The sequence goes on along the minus strand of PITB01026420.1, from coordinate 7,508 downwards.
ACCACAATTTGTTTATCTGTTCACCTGTTGATTCAGGTTGTTTCCATCTTGGGGTTAGGGACCATAAAGCTCTCTGAAATTTGCATACAAAAAATGTCTTGCTTTGGACATAATTTTCATTTCTCTTGGATAAAAACTCGGGTACCGGATTGCTGGTTTGTGTATTTGACCGATAAGACACTGGCACAAGGTGACCCAAGTTCATCTTGTCCATTCCCGGCAAGGCGGCCATTTCTCCAGTGAGCCCAGATTCCTTTTTAGCAAAGAGCAGTATTTGGCAATCAGGATCAGGAGCTGAGCACGCTGATTGCTACCAGCAGTGCGCTGCATGGGCAACGCAGGTACCAGTAGCAGCGTCGCTTCTGGTGGGGTAGTTTTATCTGAAATACTGTTTCCCTCTGTCCCAACCATTGCAGGTCACCCTGCATCCCTGGCTTCCATGCAATAAACGCCAGTGTCATCCCTCAGTCATGAGAACACACACATACACACACACACGTGCGCACACCGAGAAAGCCCCTGCACATTTTCCATAAGGAGATACTATCCCTGTTAAGAGCCACCATTCTATCTACAGCTTTCTGCCATCAAATAGACCCATTGATCCAATGGACACCAATGTGTTCTTGGGTCCCTCCTGTTACAACAGAAGAATCGAATCGTTTCCTCTTCCTCCTGTCTTCTCATCTTTTACATCCCTCGGGCTTCTTTCTGGCATTTTCACCTCCTTCCCGGCATCTTCACCTCCTTCCCCAACATCTATGCTTTCTCCTCCATCTTCACTTACTCTCCCATTCCATTAGAAGTTAACTGTGCCCAAGCCTCCTCATCTCAGTGCAAAACCAAACCTTTCTGGGGCCCCACCTCCTCTTTGGCCACACTCTTCCCTCTCTCTTTTCACTGCCTGGCCCCTTACTCAGATCTTCCCCCTTCCCCCAGTGTGGTTTCCTTCCCACCACCCCCTGCACCTGTTCTGGCCAAGGTCACCAACGACCTCACTTGTATCAAATCCAGCTGACACTCTTCAGTCTTTACTTCTCTCTGCACTGAGTTGACCCTGCCCCCCACTCCCCTTCCATGGAGGACTACATGTCCTTGATTTCTGGGGCTGCCCCCTTTATTCTGTCTCTCTGGCTGGTCTTTCAAACCCTTCCTCCTCTTCCTCTCTCTCTTTCCTTGTCCTTTAAATGTCACTGACCTCATAGGCCTTTTCTTTTTCGCTCAACATACCCCCCCTCCTGAGAGATATCATTCTTTCTCACAGCTTCAGATACCACCTGCATACCCCCTAGTCCATGTATCTAGCTCTATCCCTTCTCCTGGGCTCCAGACCCTCCCCTGTCTGCTCATCAGATGCTTGCCCGTGGATGGCTCAGCAAGTGGCCTCCATCCCTGACTCTTTCTCCCACTCTAACCTCTAATCAAAATTGCCAGGATCAATAGATTCTACCTTCTAAATCATCTCTCAGGTCCGTCACTTCATTCTATGGCCACTACTCTAGACTTCCTCCAGGATACATGTGATACTGTGATTTATAATAAATATATGTGGTCTTCTCTCTGTGTCTCGCACAGAGCTTCTAAAACCCATGGGGTTTCCTAAGTAATAAGAATGATAATGGGGTCTTTGGTTGTCTATAAGGAGCCCTTTTTTGAGCACACTTGAGTTTATGCTGATGAGGTGACAGGGTAGGGCCCCAAGATCCGTTTAGGATGGGGCTGGTCATTAGAAAAGCCAACTCGTTAGAGGGTTAGAACTTCCAGCTCCACCTGCCAACCTCTGGGAAGGGCTGGAGGCTGCATATGAAGGTTTATAAAAACTCTTGAACCATGTGATTCATTGAGCTTTCCAGTGCTAAATACATCCCCATGCTGGGAGGGTGATATACCCTAATTCCATGGGGACAGCAGCTCTTGTGCTCTTGATCTTTCTAGATCTCAGCCTGTGTACCTCTTCAACTGACTGTTCATCTGTATCCTTTATAATATCCTCTGTAAAGAACTGGTAAAGGTAAGTTAGTGTTTCTCTGAGTTTTGTGAGCCATTCTAGAAAATTATCAGACTCAAGATGGGAGTCATGAAAACCCTGATTTCAACCAGTTGTCTAGATGTACAGGTGGCGAGGTGCCTGGGTGGCTCATTCAGTTAAGTGTCTTGACTCTTGATCTCAGCTCAGGCCTTGATCTCACTGTTGTGAGTTCAAGCCCCACACTGGGCTCTGTGAAGGGCATGAAGCCTACTTAAAAACAAAAACAAAAACAAAATGAAAACCCAAGAAGTACAGGGGGCAACATGGGCTTGATATTGGTGTTTGAAGTGGGGGCAGCCTTGTGGGGCCGAGCCCTTTACCTGTGTGACCTAACGTATCTTTGTGTAGCTGGTGTCAGAATTGAGTTGAATTTGTCAGACACCCATTCAGTGGCCACTGGAAACTGGGGACTTGCTTGGTCGTGTTGGAAAAAACTGCCAGATATTCAGAAAAGCTCCTGATCACATTACTTAATACTATTTGCAATTACCATATTTATTTGTGAACTATTTTTAAAAAACATTGATGATTTATCTCCACTACTAAAATATAGGCTCCATGGGAGAGGGATCTTGCCTGGTTTACTGATTTGGTCTCAGCGCCAAGAACACTGCCTGGCATGGAGGAAGGGAGAGAATGAAAGGACGAGGAAATACAGAATGATGTCTGATTGAGTTTCTTAGGGAAAAAAGGAAAGGCTGAAAGTTTCCTCCAGGTATGACACAGAAGAATCTAGAAGAGTATGAGGAAGTTAAATGTGAAACTGAGTGATGGACTCATTCCATCATGCAATTATTTATTTCATAACTCGAAAATTTTCCTATTGCAACAAACCTTCCTTGGTGAATAGTAACTACATTTGAAACTTACCTTGTCCTCCGATGTCCATTAAGTCCTATCAGCATGCATGCATATTATATATATATTTTTTCATACACAGTAGTAGAAATTTAATAGAAATTTGTGGAACTAAACTGATTTTTGTGTTTTACATGTCTATGTGAATATTATATATAAATGCATCGGGTATGACTAAGACTCTATGAGACTAATTCTTAAGGAAATTTATCGTGTAGCATTGCATTATTAAAAAGAATTTGTGACGTGTGTATTAATGAAACAAACACCTATCGGTTCACTACCCAACTTTGCCAGCCCATTCCCAGTACTGTCAAACTCTGTGTCTACTCCTGACCGGCCCCATCCTCCTGCCCTCCCCAGAGGTCATCGCTACCATGCGTTTTGTGTTTATCACTGAAATACTTCATCAACAATCATGCCAAACATCATCTACCCCATGAGAATTCACCCCTTCAGAGCAGTCAGCTCACGCTGCTCAGAACACTTTTTGTTGTCCCTTATGGAATTACCTTACAAGCCTCAGCCATATACTTTGAATATCCTCCGTAAAATGATTTAATTTTTCAAAACAGTAAAGCGCTAACAATGCTTGCTATCATTTCTTCAATATTTATTATATGTCAGGCGCTGTTCTGTGCTCCTGAATTTATAGCTTCCTTAGTCCTCACTATGTTCCCGAGTCTCTTTTACAGCTAAGCGATGGAGACTTAGCTCGGTGAATAACTCCTCCCAAATCATCTGGCTAGTAAGTAGCAAAGCTGGGTAAATCTGTCACTGTGAAACCTCATCCTTCTCACTGCTACATGACCCTGGTGACCCTGCAGAAGCCAGCTTGTGAAGAAGGGGAAAGGAAATACCATCTGCGGTTAAAAAAAGGGACACCTGGGTGGCTCAGTCGGTTAAGCATCTGACTTCAGCTCAGGTCATGATCTCACAGTTTGTGAGTTCTAGCCTTGGATTGGGCTCTGTGCTGACAACTCAGAGCCTGGAGCCTGCTTCAGATTCTGTGTCTCCTTGTCTCTCTGCCCCTCCCCCACTGGTGTACGTGCTTTCTTTCTCTCTCTCTCTCTCTCAGATAATTAAACATTAAAAAAATAATAATAACAGCAAAACAATGCTAGAAGTACTAATTTTCTTCAGTCATCCTGGCTGTAAAAGGAACTTCACAAAAAGGGCTCAGGGCTTGAGAAACAGGCTGAAGTGGACTGCCTTGGAAGGGCTCAGCCTGGGTCTGAGGCTTGTTAAACTGTAACACGAGGTGTACAGAGCTGTCCTATCGCCTTTGCTACACTGCCTCTCTCCTGCGACAGAATGCACCTTCACTGCCAGCCCAGCACCTCACGCGAATCTTCTGTGTTGATAAAGAGGAGGACACAGAAGGAAAATGCCCAGTATTTGATCTTGCATTTCTCTTCAGAAACAAACACTGCTGCGCATGTCTATGATCAAAAGATGGAACTCTTTGTGACCAAGGTACAAAAGCAATTCCCTGAAGGAAGATGGTCTTCTCAACAAATGCTGCTGGGCAAGACGATACACAAAGGCAAAAAAAAAAAAAAAAAAAAAGAAAGAAGAAAAGGGAGGTGGGTCTTGACTTAACGTCGCACCTTACACAATGAAAACGTCCTCAAAATGGGGTCACTGGACTTAAAAAATGTAAATCTAAAGGATGTAAAACTGTCAGGAAAAAATAAGAGAATATCTTTGGGACCTGGGGCTAGGAAAGCGTTCTTAGACTTGACATCAAAGAAAGGATCCATAAAAGGATAATTTGACCTCATTGAAATGCATGAGGTCACCCGCTCTGCTCTTTGAAGGAGCCCATCACAGGACAAGAAGACAAGGTACCGCATCACAGAAGATCTCAGCAAACCACGTATCTGATAAAGGGTTTATAGCTGCAATACATAAAGAACTCTCAACACTCGGCAGTAAAAAGCAAACAATCCGACTAGAAAATGGGCAAAAGACATGAATGGAGATATGACTTGTCTTCATGGCGGAGAATACACAGATGGCAAATGAGCACGCGAGAACACGTTCAATGTCGCCTGCCGTTCGGGCAATGCAAGTTAAAGCCACTAGAGGATATCGATACGCACCTACCAGAGTAGCTGAAATTTAAAATAGTGACAACGCCAAATGCCACCAAGGACGGAGAGGAACCAGATCACTCGTGCATTGCTGGAGGGAATGCATAACAACACAGCCGTTCTGGCAAACGGTTTGCGGATTTCTGATAAAACCAAACATGCTGTGGACCCAGCAATTGCGCTCCTGGGCCTCTGCCCCGGAGAAATGAAGACTTAGGTTGCACATAAAAATTGGTGCACACACACTCATAGCATTTTCATGCAATTTCATATTGCGGTAAAGGATATTTTAAGTTAGAGAAAAAATTTTAAATCGGTCATATTCATCAGTGCTCACAAAAATAACTCCCCTCCCCACTTAACACAATACGGTCGGTGGCTAAAAAAATGCTGGGGCGCCTGAGTGGCTCAGTTGGCATCCAACTTCGGCTCAGGTCATGATCTCATGGTCTGTGAGTTTGAGCCCCGAGTCGGGCTCTGTGCTGACAGCTCAGAGCCTGGAGCCTGCTTCAGATTCTGTGTCTCTCCCCTCTCTCTGCTCCTCCCATGCTCATGCTTTGTCTCTCTCTGTTGCTCAATGATAAATGAAAACATTTAAAAATTAAAAATTCAGGTCCCATTTAAAAAATGCCTTTCGTAACATCCTTTTCTGCTCTTCCTAGGTGAAAAGAAGGGAAGTTTTCCATTTAATTTATTAATATTCTAAGAAGAGTTTCAAGTGCCTGAAATGGCTTTTGAGAGAAAGGGTAGAGAGAGGGGCACCTGGGTGGCTCAGTCAGTTGGGCATCTGACTTCAGCTCAGGTCATGATCTCATGGTTTGTGAGTTCAAGCCCCGCATCGGCTTCCGTGCTGACAACAGGGAGCCTGGAGCCTGCTTCAGATTCTGGGTCACCCTCTCTCTGCTCCTCCCCTGCTCATACTTTGTCTCTCTCTCTCTCTAAAAAATAAATAAAAATTTAAAAAAAAGGGGGGGGGGTTTGAGAGAAATGCCCCAGGGTTTACAGGCAGAGGGTCTGTCAGACCTCAGCCAAGAGTAACACATTTCCTTCCCGACAACATCCTAACTCCTCTTGCCATGCAGACGAATCATCAGAACCTCCCACCCGGCTTTATTTCTTGCCTTTCTCATTAGAAAACCCCATACACGTTAAATTTTACTTATGCTAATGTTTTTAAAACAAGCCTTGCTATCTTATTTGCATCACATCAAAATGTTGTTTGAAATCTCACACTTATCTTGGTTAACTTCAAGCTCGGAGCCACACAGGCACTGAGATGAGTTAGAGTCTTCTGTAACTTCATCTCCTCCACTCTGTGCAATCCAGGCCTCTCTGCCGGACACTTTTTTCATCACTGCCTAGGATGCCTGTGAGGCGGGGAGAAGGGTCTCCAACAGATAAGGCTGTGCGTTACATCTTCCAGGATTAGAGATATTTATCCCTCAGTTTAGTGCTGAGCGAGACACTTACACAGCTTACCATGGACCAGGCACTGTTCTAAGCATTTTACATATGTTAATTTATTCCTTATGACCACTCTAGGAAGTAACTAGTATTCTTTTTTTTTTTAAACATTTTAATTTATTATTGAGAGACAGAGAGAGACAGAGCATGAGCAGGGCAGGAGCAGAGAGACGGGGAGACACAGAATCTGAAGGAGACTCCGGGCTCTGAGCTGTCAGCACAGAGCCCGACGCGGGGCTCGAACTCACAAACTGCGAGATCATGACCTGAGCCGAAGTCGGACGCTCAACCGACTGAGCCACCCAGGTGCCCTGTAACTAGTATTCTTATCCCATTTTACAGATAAGGAACATGAGGCACAGGAAAGCAAATAACCTGCCTAAGATCACACGAGAAGGTGGCTGAGATCAAATTCCGACTAAGCAATTCGTATCTAGACTCTTAAGCTATGCTGTCTCCCCAAATGAATGAAAGAGCAGATGGCTGGCTGGCTGGCTGGCTGGATAGAAGGATGGATGGAAGGATGGATGGAAGGATGGATGAATGGATGGATAGATAGATGGTTGGGTGGTTGAGTGGATGGATGGATGGATGAATGGATGGATGGACAGATGGATGGATGGATGGATGGATAGATGGATAGATGGATGGTTGGGTGGTTGAGTGGATGGATGGATGGATGGATGGATAGATAGATGGTTGGGTGGTTGAGTGGATGGATGGATGGATGGATGGATGGATGGATGGATGGATGGATGGATGGATGGATGGATGGATGGATGGATAGATGGATGGTCGAGTGGTTGAGTGGATGGATGGATGGATGGATGGATGGATGGATGGATATACAAATGAGTGAATGAACAAATGAACAAGCTTGTCCCCCAAAACAGAACCCCCATTAACCTGGGAGCTCTGTGGTTCTCAGGGCCTGTTTGTGGCCTCTGCATGTCAGAATTTGGCCTTGTTCCTAGCCCAGGACTTGCTTTTTCATGAATGCCGCGGCTGCCAAAGTGCGTTATCAGGATCCCAGGATCGGAAGGCAGGAAACCTGGGTTCTT
>PITB01026419.1:0-21528 GCA_004024585.1 Paradoxurus hermaphroditus | reverse complement strand
GAAGGAGGAGGAGGAGAAGGATAAGAATAATGATAATGGTAATAATAGTGGGATTAGGGTAACACTTTAGGAGGTGATGGATATGTTTATGACATTGACAGTAGATGGCTTCATGGCAATATAGTTATCCCCAAGCTCATCAAGTGGTATGTATCAAAAACATATAGCTTTTGCATGTCAATCATATCTCAATGAAGTGTAAAAGTGTATAAAATAATATTTTTAAGTGAAAAAGAAAATATCTGTAAAGAATACAATAACACCTTCATCGGAGTTAAGGTCTCATACCAGTTAACAAATGTTTTATTCCATTGAGAAGAACAGATTTCTGGCAGGAATTACTGTAGCCCTAGGGAAGGCCTTGGAGGAATTTAAACCAACTGAAGTGGAAGGAGATAAAGGAGAAAGTTTTCTTGCAAAACAGTTAGAGCAAGTAAAGTTATGAGACAGGAAAGTAGGATATCACTAGGAAGGAGTGAGTCACCTGGTCTGACTTGAGCAGGAGAATTCTGTAAGGAAGCAGTGGGAGTCACAGTTTGAAAAGTGGATTTTAGACATTAGTCCAATAATACCAGACTCAGAAGCTTATGTTTATTGAGTAGAGAGTGAGGATCCTCTAGGATTCGTGTGGGTTTTTTTTTTGTTTGTTTGTTTTTTCTAACATGTGTTGTGGCTAATTTTATATGTCTACTTGACTGGTCTAAGAGATGTCCAGACAGCTGGTAAAACATTTTTGGGTGTGTCTATGAGGGTGTTTCTGGAAGAGATTAGCATTTGGTTCACTGGACAGAGTAAAGAGATTGCCCTCACGAATATGGGTGGGTATCATCCGTTCATTAAGGTCCCAAACAGAACAAAAATGCTGAAGAAGGGCACATTCTTTCTCTTCTTGAACTGGGGCATCCACCTTCACCTGCTGTTGCCACCAGAGCTCCTGGTTCTGAGGGCTTCTGACTTGGAAAGGACTTTCTGGTTCTCCATCTTGAAGGTGACAGGTTGTGGGACTTCTCAGTATCCAAAGCCAATTCCTGTAATAAATCTCCTCTTATATCTATATATCTATATATCCATATATCTATATATCTATATGTCTATATATCTATATATCTATATATCTTGGTTCTGTTTCTCTGCAGGACCCTGACTAATATGGTGTATATTATTTTCTTATAATCCTTCTTGTTTCAAGGGGGAAAATGAAGTTTATAGAGATACATAAAATTGCAAGAAGAAACTCAAAATTGTGTGAGCAACAAACAAGTGCTAATTTAGTTAAATAAAAAAGTCTTAAAAATACAAAATATTTAAGTTCATTGTGAAAATGCAAATATAGTAGCAAAGTGTAATATCTGCCACTTTCAGATGTTTGTTATTTGTATATTTAAAACTCATTTGTTTTCCTGGTCTCAAAAGTTATTCATATAGGTTTATAGTATACTACAACTTCCTTTTCTCTCCACAATATTTTATAGAATCCTTTTGTATAAATATATACAGAACTGACTCATTTTTTCACTTTTTAGAAAGTGCATCTAAGTATAATACGCATACACAAAGTGCATATATAAATAAATGCACAGCTAGTTGAATGTTTACAAAGCAAACCTCTGAGTGTCAGCAGATCCCTAATTAAGAAACAGAAAATTAACAGCTCTCTGGAAACACCACCCTCCCATGCCTCTTTATAGTATAAGTTCCTGCTTTTGAAATTTCAAGTCTTTCGTGTCAGGCTTTTTTTGCTCAATGTTATGTTTGTGAAATTAATTTATATTATTATGAATCACTGCAGAACATTCTGATTACTATTTTAGTATTCCTTTGTGTGATTGCACCATTATTTATTTACACAATCTACTGTTAAGAGCAATTTGAATAGGTTCTGGTTTGGAAATAATAGTAACTGCTACTGTGAATATAATTGTTCATGTCAGAAACATAAACACACACACATATACATATACACATTTATATTTGTGTGAGGGTAGAATTAGTGGGTTTTAGAATATTTATTTCTTCAGCTTCAGCAGATAATGCCAAATTATTTTCCAAAGTGTTTATGCAAATAAATCATCCTGCTGGCATTGTATGAAGACCCTGGTTCTTTCACCTCCTCTCAAACACTTCATTTCTTTGGTGTCTTTTATTTGATATATTTCTGCGGGATTATGATAGTATTATATTGTGGATTTATTCTGCATTTACCTGTTGGCTCAAAAGATTAAACACTATTTTTTTCTATTTTTTTATAATTTTTTTAAAAAATTACACCCAAGTTAGTTAACATACTGTGCAACAATGATTTCAAGAGTAGATTCCTTAATGCCCTTTAGCCGTTTGACTCATACCCCCTCCCACAAGCCCTCCCATAACCCTCTGTTCTCCGTATTTAAGAGTCTCTAATGTTTTTGTCCCCCTCCCTGTTTTTATATTATTTTTGCTTCCCTTCCCTTATGTTCATCTGCTTTGTATCTTAAAGTCCTCATATGAGAGAAGTCATATGATATTTGTCTTTCTCTGACTGACTAATTTTGCTTAGCATGATAACTTCTAGTTCCATCCTTGTAATTGCAAGTGGCAAGATTTTGTTCTTTTTGATTCCCAAGTAATACTCCACTGTATGTATATGTATACACACACACACACACACACACACACACACACACACACATATATGGTAAGTGGTATATAAGTGGTATATATATATACCACTTCTTCTTTATTCATTCATTCATTCATCGATGGACATTTGGGCTCTTTCCACACTTTCGCTATTGTCGATAGTGCTGCTATAAACATTGGGGTGCATGTGTCCCTTTGAGACAGTTGTATCCCTTGGATAAATACCTAATAGTGCAATGGCTGGGTCATAGGGTAGTTCTAGTTTTAATTTTTTGAGGAGCCTCCATACTGTTTTCCAGAGTGGCTGCACCAGTTTGCATACCCACCAGCAGTGTAAAAGAGATCCTCTTTCTCTACATTCTCACCAGCATCTGTTGTTGCCTGAATTATTAATGTTAGCCATTCTGACTGGTGTGAGGTGGTATCTCATTTTGATTTGTATTTCCCTAATGATGAGTGACATTGAACACCATTTCACGTGTCTGTTCACCGTTTGGATGTCTTCTTTGGAGAAGTGTCTGTTCATGTCTTTGGCCCATTTCTTCACTGGATTATTTGTTTGTTGGGTGTTGAGTTTGATAAGTTCTTTATAGATTTTGGATACTTACCATTTACTGATATGTCTTTTGCAAATATCTTCTCCCATTCTGTCCATGTCTTTTAGTTTTGCTGATTGTTTCCTTCACTGTGCAGAAGTTTTTATTTTGATGAGGTCCCAATAGTTCATTTTTGCTTTTGTATCCCTTGCCTCTGGAGACATGTTGAGTAAGAAGTTGCTGCGGCCAAGGTCAAAGAGGTTCTTGTCTGCCTTCTCCTCAAGGATTTTTATAACTTCTTGTCTTACATTTAGGTATTTCATCCATTTTGAGTTCATTTTTGTTTATGGTGTAAGAAAGTGGTCCAGGTTCATTTTTATGCGTGTTGCTGTCCAGTTTTCCCAGCACCACTTGCTAAAGAGACTCTCTTTATTCCATTGGATATTCTTTCCTGCTTTGCAAAGATGAGTTGGCCGTACGTTTGGGGATCTATTTCTGGGTTCTCTATTTTGTTCCATTGATCTGAGTGATTGTTCTTGTGCCACCACCATAGTGTCTTGATGATTACAGCTTTGTAATACAGCTTTAAGTCTGGGATTGTGATGCCTCCTGTTTTGGTTTTCTTTTTCAGAATTGCTTTGGCTGTTCGGGGTCTTTTCTGATTCCATACAAATTTTAGAACTGTTTGTTCTAGCTGTGTAAAGAATGCTGGTGTTATTTTGAAAGGTAGTGCATTGAATATGTAGATTGCTTTGGGTAGTATTGACGTTTTAACAATATTTGTTCTTCCTATCCAGGAGCAGGGAATATTTTTCCATTTTTTTGTGTCTTCTTCAATTTCTTTCAGAAGTTTTCTGTAGTTTTCAGTGTATAGATTTTTGCCTCTTTGGTTAGATTTATTCCTAGGTATTTTATGGTTTTAGGTGCAATTGTAAATGGAATTGATTCCTTGATTTCTCTTTCTGTTGCTTCATTATTGGTATATAGGAATGCAACTGATTTCTGTGCATTGATTTTATATCCTGTCACTTTGCTGAATTCATGGATCAGTTCTAGCATTTTTTTGGTGGAATCTTTTGGGTTTTCCATATAAAGTATCATGTCATCTGGGAAGAGTGAGAGTTTGACCTCCTCCTGGCTGATTTAGATGCCTTTTATTTCTTGTGTTTCCTGATTTCAGAGGCTGAAACTCCGGTTTTTACTGAATCTTGTGGAAGTTCATTGTGCTTCCTGGATTTTGATGTCTGTGTTTTGCCCAGGTTAGGAAAGTTTTCCACTATGATTTTCTCACATAACCCTTTTACCCCTTTTTCTCTTTTCATCTTCTGAGACCCCAATGATTCTGATGTTGTTTCTTTTTAATGAATCACCGATTCCTCTCATTCTTAAACCGTGCTCTTTTGCTTTACTCTCCGTCTTTTTTTCTGCTTCATTATTCTCCATCAGTTTGTCCTCTATATCACTGATTCTCTGCCCTGCCTCATCCATCCTTGTCGCCGTGGCATATATTCAAGATTGCAGCTCAGTTTATGGCATTTTTTATTTCATCTTGCCTAGCTTTTACTTCTTTTATATCCATAAAGAGGGATTCTAATCTATTTTCGACCCCAGTTAGTATTCCTATCATCATAATTCCAAATTCTGTTTCAGACATCTTCCTTGTATCTATTAGGATAAGTCCCTGGCTGTCGTTTCTTCATGTTCTTTCTTTTTCAGTGAATTCCTTCATTTCATCATTTTGAAGGAAGAAAATGAATTAATAAGGTAAAAAAAGAAAAAAATCAGAAATGAAAAAATTGAAAACTACACACACACACACACACACACACGCATCAAAAAACTATGCTATATCCTAGGTGTGTTTTGGTCTGAGTGTTGAAAGGAGCTTGACTGATTAGAGAAAAAAGGGGAAAATTAAAATTAAAAAATTAAAAGCAACACACACACACACACACACACACACACAAATCAAATAAATGATGCTAGATCCTAGATGTGTTTTGGTCTGGGTGTTGAAAGGCACTTGATTGATTAGAAAAAAATTAGAAAAATTCACATTAAAAAATTAAAAACAATACACACCCACCCCCCCACACACACACAAAATCAAATAAATGATGCTAGATCCTAGGTGTGATTTGGTCTGGTTATTGAAAGGAGTTTTACTGATTGCAGAAAAAAAGGAAAAAATTTAAAATTGAAAATTAAAAAAAATTAACACACACATACACAAACACTAAAATCAAATAAATGATGCATATCCTAGGTGTGTTTCTCTGATTATTGAAAAAATATATCCTAGGTGTGATTTGATTGGAGAAAAAATGTAAAAAGATTTAAAAAAAGAGTTAAAAACAATACACACACATACACACAAAATTAAATCAATGACGCTCGATCCTAGGTGTGTTTTGGTCTCGTTATTGAAAGGAGTTTGATTGTTTAGAGGAAAAAAAGTAAAAGAGAAGAAAAAGAAAAAGAAGAAGAAAAGCGTTTGAAAATTTGAGAAAATGAATGTGTTGAAATAGATTAATGGAGAGGAGCTTGACCTATTAGAGAAAAAAGAGGAAAAAATCACAGTTAAAAAATTAAAAACAATACACACACACACAATCAAATAAATAATGGACGTATAATAGAATTTGAAAAATGTACACAAGAGTGAATAATTTATTAGAAAGAAAATAAAGGAAATGTTGGCAGTGTAATAGAATTTGACATATTTACAAAAAAGTGAAAAATTTAGTAGAAAAAAATACAAGAATATATTTTAATAATAATTGAAAATAAAAATATTTTTTTTCTCTTTCTGCATTCAAGTAAAAGAAACGAAAAAGAAAGAAGAAAATAAAGGGGAAAAAGGCAAAAAGAAAACAGAAAATTGAATAGCTAGACCAGCAAATAATCTGAAAAAGGATTTATATTACATCTTTTTCCCCTAGAGGTCAAACTATAAGGCACTTTATAGTCTGTGAACTAAGCAGAAGGAGAGATTTGTGTTCCTGAAGAGCTCGAGGTTGGCCCAGTTGGTCGGAGCTTACGGTAATAGCTCCGTTCTCCACTAGATGGCGCTGCTTGGTTTACTGTGGTGAATCCTTGTATTGCCTATAGGTGTGTGTGCGCATGCGGGGCGGGGTGAAAATGGTGTTACCCAGTCACCCAGCCTTGCATGGGAATTCTGTTTTCTCCTTGACCGGGAATTGCACACCAGTCTTTTGTCTCCAGTTTCTGTCACTCTCCGCTTTTACTCTGTCCGTGACCATGCCATCAGCTTGCCCAGTGGCGCCTCCCTCCTGAGTTTTATCTGAGACACAGCTTTGTTTCCTGACCCCTCACTGCTGAGGACTGTGGCTTTGACCCACTCATATCCCCTGGGTGAGGTCCCATTGGGAAATGGCCAGGTGCCGGCTGCACCCAGAAATGCTTGGGAGACCTTGCTGTGACTGATGTCCAGAGACTTGTGGCTGGGTGCAAGCCCAAGCTAGGAAAATCTCACGCTATTGTGTAGCACCGCGTTTCCGGGATTATGGAAAATCATGCATGGCCTGAGGACCTCCCGGACCCACTCTTCTCCTGGGAATTCGCCCTTCCCACCAGAGCACTGCCAGGTATTTTGAACTGCAGAGTTTCAGACTCTGTGCTCCCCCTCTTTATAGAGTCTTAATGGAATTTAAACCCTCTCCTTTCTCCTTTCTCCCTTCTCCCTTTCTAGTTCAGTCCCTGTGTCTGTTTCCACTTTTCCACTTTCTCTCCCGCTAATTTTGTGTGGTGTACTTTTTACATCCTCTCCCCCGTTTTCTTCCTCTCTCTGCAGGGAAAAGCAGCTCTCTGCCCCCTGTGGTTCCTCTCTCCCCCAGTTCAACTCTCTGCACTGCTTACCTGCTGAGTTCGGTGGTTCAGGTTGTGCAGTTTGTTGTGTTATTCCTCAAATCTGTTTTCTAGGGATGCAGGATGGTTTAGTGTTGATCTGGCTGCATTTCATGTGTGCGAGGCAGAAAAAAGACTTCCATGCTGTTCTGCCATCTTGGCTCCTCCCCAACTGAACACTATTTCTTATGTTTATTGCCATTCGGTTTATTCTTTTTGTGTGCTATGAGTTTTAACATGTCTCTTGACTTTAAAAAAAATGGGCCATTTGTCCTTTCTTATTGTTTTGTAATAGCGCTTTATATAGCTCGTACATGGGACCTATGTTAGACGTATGTATAGCAGATATTTTCTTCCACTCTGTATCTTTCCTTTTCACTTTTAAGGTATACGTATGCATGTTTGTATATTTTATAGACAATGTTTAGAACAGTTTTAGATTTATTTTATTATTATTGATGTTTATTTTTGAAAGAGAAAGAGAGCGAGAGGGAGAGAGTGAACACACAAGCAGGAGAGGGGCAGAGAGAGAGGGAGACACAGAATCCAAAGCAGGCTTCAGGCTCTGAGGTGTACAAACAGAGCCTGACGCAGAGCTCAAAACCATGAACCATGAGATCATGACCTGAGCCAAAGTTGAACGCTTAACTCACTGAGCCATCCAGGTGCCTCAAAGTTTTAGATTTAGAGAAAAATTTAAAAGATAGCAGAGAGAGTTCCCCTATACCCTGCACCTGTTTTCCTGTATATTAATATCTTTTGTTGGTGTGTACCTTTTCACAATTAATATTCCAAATATTGATACATTGTCATTAACTAAAGTATTCAATTTGCAGTAGAGTTTACCAGTGTCCTATTTCTGATCCAATATTCCATCCAGTATACATGTTACAGTTATTAGTTTTAGCTCCTTAGGCTCTACTTGATTATTGATTATGGCTGTTTCTTAGACATCACTGAGGGGAGGCGGCAGTGGTCTCATTACTCAAGTGGAGGTGAAAATCCCTACTTTCCACTGTGCCTCTTCTGATACCACCCCTGAGGAAAGGAGTAGCATTTCCCTACTGCGGGGTAATAGTGTAAATCCAGACTTCTCAGAGATCTCCACTAATACTGACAGGAAGAGTAGAACTTTTTACTTCCACTTCAGTGGAGATGAAAGTCCTGACTTCCTGCTTCATACTTGACCCTGTTGGGACCACTGTTGTGACCTCTGGTGGCAACCTATGAAGAGCAAATGTCTAGAAACTCCTGTTGTCCTGTGATGGCATAGACAGAGGTGGGGCCACAGTTGTTGAACTGTGTGTGTGTGTTGTTTGGCTGGAGTAGAGTGCTTATTGCTTAAAAGGTTTGTGACTTGCTAGGCTGTCTTTTTCCCTAATACTTTTGCTGGACAGATTAAATTTTGTTGGGTCTCAGTATGTCTGTGCCTATTGGCATTTTGGGGATAGAAGAGGCAAAAAGAAAACCCATGGGACACATAACCGTGTTGTTCCTTGTGTCCTGAGGTCCCTAAACAATCCGCCTTCTTCTCATCACCTGTCAGAGATTTATTAGGTTTGTTTAATAATGTAGACATTTGCTAGATGCACTAAATGGAAAGAGTGCAGAAAATATGTTTACTCCATCAACCAGAAGAGAAAACCCAATGTGCTTATCTACTTTTAAATTAGCAAATTTTTCTATTTTTATTTTATTATTGCTATTTCCTGTGTCTCTTTTATTTTTTTTTAAATCTGTTTTGTGTGTGTGTATGTGTGTGTGTGTTTAGTGAGAATGACTGACTTGTCTTTTTCAAAAAACTTCAACCACTTTATATCACATTCTCACCCTGGAGACTGCAGGCTTTGAAGAATGATTTCAGCAAATATATGCTGTTATTTATCCATCTGTAGCAGCTTAACAAATCCAAGGGAAGAATTCCCACAGCCATTAGTCTGCAGGGACGCCACGGGAGTTTTTATTAATATTGTCTGCCCCAAAGTACTTTGACCATTGAAAATATTTGCTTATGAAGATCTCGTATATTTGTTAATTTGATCTCCCATCTCTTCAAATGTAAACGTTTCCCTAGTTATATGTGGTATAATTATTTATCTCATTTAATAATGTATTTTAGGTTTATGGTTATACATATTCAAGCTGGATGTATTTTTGGTCTCACAATTTAAGATGCTATTGACAAAAGCATTGTATTTTCATAATTTGAAATCTATAGATAGAAAGATAAAATTGAATCATCTTTTGAACTACTATCAATGAATATTGTCATCATCTTTTATAACATACTAGATTTCATTTAGCAGTATCTTGTATATAGTTGATACTTACAGATTTGTCAATTTCTATTTCTACAAATTAAAGATTTCAGTCATGTTTTAGTAATATGCCTTTGTTTTGCTGTTAAATTGTGTTTACAGTAATACTTTATTTTAAGCTACTTTATTTTATAAAAACAGATTCTTCAAAGTATTTTAAACATAAGGTATGTGACAATTCCATATGTGAGCCTTCAGCAAACGACTGGGTATATAACTATTTTTATATGAAACAGAAACACGTATATATGGAAAGTTTTATTTAGATGCTGGTTTTTTTCCAAAAGATCAAATATATGCATGTATCTCCTATATACAAGTTTTTATGTAATTAAATGTTTTATTAAGATAGGTCGGAACAATGTAATGGCAATAGTTATTTATATAGATGGGAAGAGAAAAGAGTAGTTTTTGAAACCCATGTACCTCTTCTTCTACAGATACAAAGTTGTAGGGCACCGGTCTCTTGCAGCTGAGTGTAGCTATTTGACTAAGTCCTCAAAATGGAATGTGAGTGTAAGTGACATGGACCAGTTTCAGGTCTGCTCAAAACACTTTGCTTCTGCTCCTCTCCATTTTTTTTTTCTCTCCTGGGTGTGCAATGATGATAACCCCGATACTTATTAAGTCATGCACTGGAGATGCAGAGCTATAGTTTCTCCAGGTCCTTCGATCCCTGTGTGGAACCTATCACTCCTGTTTGGGTTTACTTTGTTGGAAAACCCAACTAGGATCACATCAGAGAAAATTAAATGTTTGTTGAGTTTGAATTATTATGGTCTATTTGTTAGAATAGATTTAGTCTAATCTAACACATATATTTAATTCAAAATCGGGGGCACCTGGGTGGCTCAGTTGGTTAAACATCGACTTCGGCTCAGGTCATGATCTTACAGTTCATGATTTCAAGCCCCGCCTTGGGCTCTGTGCTGACAGATCAGAGCCTGGAGCCTGCCTTGGATTCTGTGTCTCCCTCTCTTTCTGCCCCTCCCCTGATCATGCTCTGTTTCTCTCTCTCTCTCAAAAATAAACGTTAAAAAATTTAAAAAAATCATATTAGATTCTCAATAAAATATACGATCGTTAGTTATATATGGTATTTTTAGTTTTAATGTTGCTATTATATTAATATTATATATAAAAATTGGAAATTCTTGAGACCTTACCATAGTGTAGTGTAACAATTTCCTTCATTTATGAAGTTTTTCAAACTTTACTTAAAGTGGTAGATAATGTTGAGAGATAATGGCAAGTCCTAGACGGATGCCCTAGGTCTGGTCAACAAGTTTTTTTTCATTGTAGTAAGATTATAGAATGTTAATTTGTCTTCTTTTTCAAGTTTAATACAATGGACATGTTATAATTTTATAAACCAAAATATAAACAAATTTATTTTTAAAAATAAGTATTTTATCATGTGTCCATTGGCCATCTGTATGTCTACTTTGGAAAGTGTCTGTTTATGTCTTCTGCCCATTTCTTCATGGGATTATTTGTTTTTCAGGTGTTCAAAAAGCAAGAGCACACTTTACACACTGTATGTTAGCCAATTTGACAATAAATTATTCTAATAAAAATGAATATTCTAAACAAAAAAATAATAATTAAGTATTTTAGTCACACCATAAAGAGAAAGACTATGGTCTTTTCTAATATATATTTCCCGATGTCCTCTAGCCAAAGACAAGTAAGAAGTTGAACAACACCTGTAGTCGAAAAGAGTCAGATTAATTGGCATTTTGCTCTGAGTGAAACCACATTAATGGTTAACTGTGGGGTTTCTTAGTAAGAGGGTATCCGAGAAATGTTTCACGGGATTTGTGCTTCCGTTAAGTAATTTGGAGAAAGATTAAATGAAACCGAATTTTGCTCTGGATTGGATGCTCTCAGAAATAGGAGGAGAGTTTATTTTTGAGGAGCTTAATTTTCATCCAGAGATATGAATAACAGAGTGGGGTTAAAGCTATAATTTCTTTTTTATTTTTTTTATATTTTAGTTAATATACAGTGCCATATTGTTTTTAGAAGTAGAATTCAGTGATTCATCTCTTACATACAACAAAGATATAATTAAACATGTAGCAGTCACATATATTAGTCAGAAAATTAATGTTTAACCATTATTTTTGTTTATACAAAATAAAAGCTATTGCTTTTGTCTGTGCTTAGACATGATTATTACATTGCAACACTTTTATTCTTTTTGTATCATGATCACAAGTGACTTTGTTTATGTTTGTGGTTAGGGGATTTTTTTATCTTCAATGTGAGATCATCAGACCTTACTTAGTTGCAAGTATCAGACCTACTCCAGCAACGTCAAGTCTTAATTCTCAGGACCACCAAATGTCAGGTGTTACTTTTCTCTTAGTCCCTGCTTTTGTCCATAGGTAGATGAAGTAAGGACATAGGGTATTAAACTTTGATCCAGATCTTCACTGTTGCCAAGCTTTTGCTCATCAGGAGGTTGCTTCCAGAATGTTGTCTATAGTTGGAATAGAATTAGCCTTTCTCATTCATTTTGGTGCATTTGAAATGACGGGAGCATTAAAGATACTGAACAGGATATTTTGACAAAATGGTTGAGTCTTTGTAATATATTTTGAAGGTAGAAGCCTGAATTACCAAACTCAGACAGTAAAACCTGTCCTAAATCCAGCTGTGCCAGTTTCAAATGTGCTGTAAGCTTTTTTTTTAGCCTAATCACAGACTATTCTATACAACCTGCAGTATTTACATACAATCAGCAGAAAGTGTTGCTGTGGGACAGCTTCCTCCTTGCCTACTTGAGCAGAAATCAAGGGTTATGCACTTGTCCATAACCACTTTGGCTAATAGTTTAAACTGGTCCGCTGGGCTCCCAGAGTAGAAGTTACGCTCTCATAAGAAGGACAAACAATTTTGGGAATATAATATTATTTATCAGGAGACAATCAGTTATTCATTCCTTTAGGCAGAAGAGATTCTTTGAATGGATTAAGAAGTTCCAGCAAAACAAGTTGGAATATCTCTAAAGAGAACAAACTGACTATTATGGCAAGTTTAAACCCAATATTATTTTTCTATTCCTGGCTGTGGGCTATGTTTTACTGAGAGGGCTGTAATTCTTCAGCAAAAATATCTGCTGATATGGGCTCAAAGTTCAATAATAACAAAATGAAGTTTGGAGTTAATTATGTGAGGAAAAGTTAAGTATTAGAAGAAAACTTTAAAAGATGTTTATCTCCTAAAATGTTTAAAAGGACAGCTATTAAAGTTTTTGTCAGCAGGGTTTGGTAGGGAATGACATGTACATTAATTGGTTAAAATTCAGAACAACAACAAATCATCACGTTTAAAAGTAACAGGGTGAGTGGCACCTGGGAGACTCAGTCAGTTCAGCATCCAGCTCTTGATTTGGGTTCAGGTCATGCTCTCACAGTTCATGAGATTGAGTCCTGTGTCTGGCTCTGTACTGACAGCATGGAGCCTGCTTGGGATTCTCATTCTCCCTCTCTCTTTGTCCCTTCACCACTTGCAGGGTCTCTCTCTCTCTCTCTCTCTCTCTCTCTCTCAATAAAAATAAATAAATAAATATATTTTTAAAGCGTGTCAAAATGTAATAGTATGGAAGATTAATGACAATAAAAGAAGAAAGAGACTACTGAAGAATTAGAAAATTCATCTTGTTCTCTCATCTTGTAGAAGTTGTCACCTTTTGCTCTCATTAACTTAATTCTGTTGTCTTGGGTAAAAGCATCCACGTCTATAGGTGGTTTCTGGTGAATTTCTAACAATCCTAAATTTAAGATTTCTTAATAGAAAGACATATGGTAGTCATGAAACAGTTATTTATGTCTTTTTAACTGGAAATCATGAATCAAAGAATAAACAGTGCAGGGTTTTACTGTTAACTGTTAATAATAGCAAGATCTTTTCCATTGCATGAATGATCAGTTTTCCTGATAACTTTTTTTTTTTCAGAAGACTAAATGTTCTTGTTTCAGATCACGTTAGGGCTATTGAGGTCGTAATTTTCGATATGCAAATTGAATATGATTTTACTATAGCTGTAGGTCTCATATGGGTCTCTGGCTGTGTTTAGTCATATTGCTAGTAATAGAATGAAGTCTCAAAATTTTCAGATTCTTAGGACAACATATTCTTAACTCAGAGAAATTTGCAAGGCCTATATGTAGTTGATCTTAATACCATCAAGGATACAGTCAGTACTTTGGGGTTTATAAGTATTAGGCTTTCTAAAACTTTTGGTTTCTATAATTATTAGAATTTCATTACTTATCTTTATAGTTACCGTACTTTGTGGATAATAAGGAAAGTGGACTTTCTAAGTAAATGGTAAAGATTTACGGGTTTGTTTAACAACAGTGCCATTTGAAAGTGTGTCTCTCTTACTGTAGGGATACAAAATGGGATACTCAACAGAAAAAATACATAGCTCTCCTGCAGGGAAAATCCCCAAACCTTCCTGACAAAAATCAACAATAGACAGTTTTAATCCATTGGGGGGCCTTTAAATGGGCCTTAATAGTTTGGTTCTTGTCCATGCACTACCTTGCATTCTTAACAAAACTATGTAATTGCTAAATAGAATATTCATTTAAAAATACCCTTAATATTATTCCATCAAGTCTGGTTCAATATCGTTGCCAGTTTGTGTCTGGTATTGTGGATATTTTTAAGCATTTTTCTCAACTCAATTTTCTTATAGCTATTTCCTTAAACAATAGCCAACTGTATAAAATTTCTTTAATTTGTGGTGATCTCTATAGGTGGTTTCTAGAGAGAGCAAGAAGTATCTGCTTCCTAAGTATTTTAATATCATCATCTAACTCATAATCATACCTACCATTAGGACAAATATATTCTTTTCTATCACTTGTCAGCTGGAAGATCTTGGTGAGGGCAATTAATCCAATTGACTAAATTACTTAATTTCTAGAGTAATTTTATGTTTTAACAGTAAACTCATGTCAGTGATGGCGTAGCTTGCTTGGTAATTTTTAGTTCTGTTGTTTATTTTAAGTTGAATTTTATTTTATTTTATTTATTTATTTTTGAGAGAGAGAGAGAGAGTGAACATGAGCAGGGGAGGGGGAGAGAGAAGGAGAGAGAGAGAGAATCCCAAGCAGGCTCTGTGCTGTCAGCGCAGAGCCAGATGCAAGACTCCATCTCCCCAGCCGTGAGATCTACTTGAGCAAAAATCAAGAATTGGCACGCTGAACCAACTGAACCGCCCAGGCGCCCCAAGTTTAAAATTGTAAGTAATGTTTATCCATAGGATTTTTAAGAGAGGTTGTATGTGGTATGGATAGTAGTCAAACATAAGCAAGCAATTATTGGCTTATCTTTCTTCATTATTAGAGAAGGAAGGTGGCTTTATTTAGAATGTTGCAGCAACCGATGGTTATATGTGAAGGGGAAACAACACTGCAGGACAAAAGGGCATCTAATGAAGAACTGTGTTTTCTGTCCGTAGAAGGGTCTATAAAGCATAGAGTATCATTAAGTTAGTGGAGATCATGAAATGAAAGCAACCAAAGCTTTCATCAGGTTTGTTGCTACTGCTTTTATACAAGCTGAATAGCCTTAGGCTCTTGGATTTAATGAAAAATTGAAACAAACAACAGCTCTTTAATGATTTCCATGTAATAGTCAGGGGTCTTAGTAGTGCCTGCCCAAACATTTCATGAACAAAAATGTAAAAAGAGTGAGTGAACTCAGAATCTGGAAACAAGTCTGTTTGTAGACTTTATTTACCAGTCTTTGGATTTAATTATACCTTTTTAACTTGAAAAGTACCTGAGCACTGCTGTTTTGTGAAAGACAATGTCAAGAGAATAAGAGAACAGGCTATAGACTGAAAGAAAATATTTGCAAAGGACACATCTGATAAAAGACTGTTATCCAAAATACATAAAAAAATTCTTAAAAATCAACAAGATGAAAAAGAGCAACCCAATTAAAAATTGAGCCTAAGATCTGAACAGAAGCTTCAGAAAAGAAGATACAGATGGCCGAAAAGCATATGAAAACACGGCCCGCATTATATGTCATCAGGGAAATGCATGTTAAAACAATAATGAGATACTGCTACATTCCTATTAAAGTGGCCAAATGTGGAAATTTTTCTGTTTAGAAGTGACCAATTTAGGAAAGCCATAGTCGGTATAGGCATACATGATGCGTGTTGTTCAGAATTTGGGGTCTGAATACGAGAACCGCAGAGTTAATAATAGGTTTTACACAAGACAGGATAAGCACACATATTTAAGGAAAAATGCATTTATAGACACCATTGTAATAATATAAGTAATAAACAACAGTGCCTGTTAGGAACTTAAAATTTTTAAAAAGTAAGAAATGTTTCACAATTCTGTTTGACAATACAATAAAAGATTAAACAGAACATTTTAGTGATAAAAATGAAGCTCTACATATGGACAGTAAATAACATTTTACGGGAAATAAAAGACACAATTATCCTTTATTACTTATGAAACAATTTCTATTAATTATTAATATGTTTATATGTATATATGTATATGTATATATATATATATGTATTGAGACATGTAGAGATATATAAACGTGCAAATAGGCAATAAATTGAAAGCTCTTAGCTAAAGTTTTAAAAAAATAGTTAAGTACCAGTATATGAGATGAAATAATATATGTATCATTAAATTTGTTCCTTGATAAACTGTGAAAACTTTCTTAATAAACACAGGAAAATCATATCCATTTTCTTTTCTACATATTCATACCTCTCTGTACGTTTTTTACCTAATTGTGTCATTCATTTATATTATCATCAACTGTATATAATGATTTAAATAAAACAGTGATCAGCCAAATTTAATGACTTTCCTTTTTTCAACACAAGAAAAAAAAGCACACAAAAAATGGATAAAAATTAAACAATGAAAACTGTTTAGCTACCAATTTTCCTCATGAGAACTGTTTTATATTACTTCAGCAGATTTTGAGGTGACAAATAATATAATATATATATGTAATATAATGAAAGGCCTTTGCATGTTTTCTTAATTTTAGCCATTCAGGTAAATAAGGCAAATTACAATTATGTTAGAGACCAGCGTTTATAGTATCTATTTCTACTAAGATATCATCCTAGTACACAATCCTTGTATATTAATAAACATAATCATTTTTGCTAAGGATAGTATGAAATAAACTCTTTATAAATATGTTAGTCATTACCATTCCATTGAGCTACATATATTAATTTGTATATATTGCACATGTAATGTATTTTATTATATGTTACATATTATTTTCAATCATATGTGTAATTATGAACAAGTTATAGAAACTTGATAATTAACTTAACTCATAAACTCCATGCAGGAAATTCAGGTTTAATCTTAAGTAATAAGATAGTTAATATTGATCTTGACAAGCTAAATACTGTGCTGACATTTTTAAATGGTAAACTAAATTTTAAAAACCTTGAAAAATCATTCCAAACTCCTTTTTCTGTCTTGAGATCTTTTATTTGTATCTAGCAACCATATGAATGAAGGCTATTATGCAAATGCACTTTGCAAGGTCATAAAAAGAAAGAAAAAATTAATCACTACTCTTTCTTTCCTTTAGACATTTTTGACTGCCTTTCGATCAGATAATTCTAGAGTATGCACATAACAATACACAATTATTTTTCTCTCATCAATGTTTAAAATTTCAAAAGTGAGCAAAAATAAGACAAGAAGATGTAAAACAAAGAAATGAAGTAGGATGGAGACAACTTCAGACATGTATGAAATTATCACTATGCAAAAGCTAATGTTCTTTTCTCTACCAAGAGAAAGCAGAAAATTTAGAAGCAGTATACACCAAAAAAAAAAGAAAGAGAGAAGAAAGATAGAAAGAAAGAAGAAGAAAGAAAGAAAGAAAGAAAGAAAGAAAGAAAGAAAGAAAGAAAGAAGGAAGGAAGGAAGGAAGGAAAGAAAGAAAAAAAGAAAAAGTGTGGTTGAACTAATAATAACTTGGGCTCTTGAAAATTTTAACAAGCTGTATAATTTTTTAATGCTTTAATCTCCAAAGTAGAAACATGAGTGGAACATTTCATCTGGTAGGCAAATTTTTTTCCTCCTTCAAAGTTGCTCATCCCTTGTTTATTCTAAGCACTTCTCAGTAGATTAATTCGACTCATCTCAAATTTCAAAATGTAACCCCTGCTATTTCAAATTATCTTGATGAAATTGTGCCAATTCGAGAAATAAACATATAATTTATTATTATAATAAGTAGACATGATTAAAGAGGACATTTGACCTAGGAGAGTTACACTTTATATTAAGAAGGCAACATAAGATCTGCACTGATATGTAAGGAAGATTTTGTAAACCTCGTCTGGAACTTGACCAAAGACCAATTAGCAAACCTTTTGATTTTGAGAAGATAAAACTAAACAAAGAAGTTCTCAGAGACATACAGACAAAACTGAGAAAATTCTTTGTAAGATGTCAAATGGTAAGCGGATGACAATTTCTCCAGACTGTGGTGTCTTTTTCAATTGAGAACTTCTCAATCCCAGAGCTGGTTCAAGGAAGTTGATCAAACCTCCATCCATTCTCCCATATTTATTTTCTTTAAAAGTTGCAAAACCAAACAAAACAAAAAGCACTCAAGACAAAAGACAAGTTAAAAAAAAAAACAAAACATAAAACAAGTTAGAAGACTAGAAAGAAATAATTTATAAGTCATAGAAATATAATCAGGTAACAAAAATCCCCAGAGGACTTTATTTCTTGGCAAACAAACAAAACAAAATAAACCCAACAATGAAGAGCCTCAGCAAAATACTGGTGCTCAATCAGCATCAGTTTACCATCCAACTACAGGCTTAATCTCATTTGGGTCTATCCACAGGGATTGCCAATATGCACAATATATTAGTCTTCGTTTTTGGCAGTGTGGGCTTTAGGTGAGTCTTGGTGGAACTGCCACTTCAGTCAAAAACCTCAAGAGACATAACTGTGGTCAAACAAAATTGTGTGGCATTGGAAAGGTAGAGACTGTACATCATGAGAATACCATAAAGTATCTCAGTAAGAAGACTTATGGGATTTGTGCTTGTGTTAAGGTAATTTTCATGAGAATTTAGAGAAATGGAGTTTGCTACATCTTTGATGCTCTCAGGAATTGGATCTAATTCCAAATTTTAATCAAAAGTCAGAAGAAAGGCTAGAGTTCTCATGGAAAAGAAGCAGGAGCCATCCAGTTAGCCATTTGGTAATTTTGTGGTTTGGACAATATTCAGTAGTCTTCAGTGGGGACACAGAAGTCCTCTGTGGATGGTTTGACTATAGCTTTGCTTTACTGCAGTTAAAGATATTTTTCTGATATTAGTATTCTAGAATTCTGTGAAATTCTTGTGCTCAACAGATACCACATGCATTATCTGTTATTATCAGGCTAGCTCCTGCATGTCAGAAGGTGTTCTTTTCTTTCTCTACATTGAAATTTAAAATTTAAATGTTCACTATACCAGCATTCACCTTTAAAAAAGTTTTATCAACTGTATCGAAAAATAATTTTGTACACATGAAATTGAAGAAGATTGTCAATGCTGTACTACATTGTGATGGGCCTGGGGTATGCTCTTGACAGGTTGTGGGAAAGTATGGAATCATAGAGACCCAATACAATGGATGCACTATTTATAACAATCACAGATGAAGGAGCGTCCTTTCATTCAAGGGTTTTTTGTTTGTTTGCTTTATAAATCAAATTAGTTAACATACAGTGTAGTACTGGTTTCAGGAGTAGAACCCAGCGATTGATCACTTCCATATAACGTCCAGTGCTCATCATAAAAGTGCCCTCCTTAAAGTCTGTCAGCCATTTAGCTCATCCCCCATCCATCTCCCCTCCAGCAATCCTCAGTCGTTCTCTATAGTTGAGTCTCTTACAGTTTGCCTTCCTTTCTGTTTTTATCTTATTTTTCCTTCATTCCCATATGTTCATCTGTTGTGTTTTTTAAATTCCACATATGAGTACAATCATACAATATTTGTCTTTCTTTGGTTAGATTTATTTCGCTTAGTATAATACGCTGTGGTTCCATCCACATTGTTGCAAATAGTAAAATTTCATTCCTTTTCGTTGCCAAGTAGTATTCCAGTGTGTGTGTGTGTGTGTGTGTGTGTGTGTGTGTGTGTGTGTGTGTGCATCTTCTTTATCCATTCATTAGTCAATGGATATTTGGGATCTTTCCATTATTTGGCAATTGTTGATAGTGCTGCTATAAACATTGGGGTGAATGTGCCTTATCAAGTCAGCATTTTTGTATCTTTTGAATCCATACCTAGTAAGGCAGCTCCTGGGTCATAGGGTAGTTCTATCTTTAATTTTGTGAGGAACCTCCATACTGTTTGCCAGAGTGGCGCACTAGTTCGAATTCCCAACAGTGCTAAAGGGTTTCCCTTTCTCTGCATCCCCTGCAACATTTGTTGTTTCTTGTGTTGTTAATTTTAGTCATTCTGACAGGTGCAAGGTGCTATCTCATTGTAGTTTTGATTTATATTTCTCTGATAATAAGTGACGTTCAGCATCTTTTAATGTGTCTGTTTGCCATTTTGATGTCTTCTTTGGAAAAGTAGCTATTCATATCTAAAGTAGCTATTCATGTCTTCTGCCCATTTCCACTGGAACTGTTTTTTTTTGTTTGTTTGTTTTTTTGGTATCGGGTTTGATAAGTTCTTTATAGATTTTGGATACTAACCCTTTATCTGACATGTTATTTGCAAATATCTTCTCCAATTCCAAAGGTTGCCTTTTAGTTTTGTTGATTGTTTCCTTTGCTGTGCAGAAGCTTTTTATCTTGAGGTCCCACTAGTTCATTTTTGCTTTTGTTTCCCTTGCCTCGGGAGACATGTCTAGTAAGAAGTTGCTGTAACTGAGGTCAAAGATGTTGCTGCTTGTGTTCCCCTCTAGGATTTTTAATTATTTCACATTTAGGTCTCTCATCTATTTTGAATTTATTTTTGTGTGTGGTGTAAGCAAGTGTTCCAGTTTCATTCTTCTGCATGTCATTGTCCAGTTTTCCCAGCACCATTTGCGAAAAGACTGTCTTTTTTCCATTGGATATTCTTTCCTGCCTTGTCAGAGATTTATTGGCCATACATTTGTGGGCCCATTTCAGGGTTCTTTATTCTGTTCTATTGATCTGTGTGTCTGTTTTTATGTCAGTACCATACTATCTTGATTATTGTAGCTTTGTAATACAGCTTGAAGTCTGGAATAGTGATGCTTCCAGCCTTGGTTTTCTTTTTCAACATAACTGACTATTCAGGATCTTTTCTGGTTCTATACAAATTTTAGGATTGTTTATTCTAGTTCTGTGAAGAATGTTGGTGTTATTTTGATAGGGATTGCATTGGCTGTGTAGATTTCTTTAGGTATAACAGACATTTTAACAATATTTGCCTTTCCAATCCACGAACATGTAATGTTTCTCCATTTCTTTGTGTCTTCTTCAATTTCTTTCATAATCTCTCTATAGTTTGTGTATAGGTATTTTACCTCTTTGGTTCGATTTATTTCTAGGTATCTTATGGATTTTGGTGCAATTGTTAGTGGGATTGATTCCTTGATTTCTCCTTCTGCTGCTTCATTATTCGTGTATAGAAACACAGCTGAATTCTGTACATTGATTTTATGTCCTGCAACTTTGCTGAATTCATTTATCAGCTCTAGCAGATATTTTGGTGTTGTCTTTCAGGTTTTCCACATAGAATATCATGTCATCTGTGAACAGGGAAACTTTGATTTCTTCCTTGCCAATTTGAATGCACTTTTTTTTTTTCCTGAGGCTAGGACTTCCAGTACTATGTTGAACAAAAGTGGTGAGCGTGGACATCTATATTGTGTTCCTGACCTTACAGGGAAAGGTTTCCGTTTTCCCCCACTGAGGATGATATTAGCTGTGGATCTTGTATACATGGCCTTTATGATGTTGAGGTAGGTTCCTTCTATCACTACTTTCTTGAGGGTTATTTCAAGAAAGGATGCTAGCTCAAGATTTTAACAGCAACTAGGTTAAAAGACAGATCACACATCAGTGATAAATTTCCAAGTGTTCCACAGGTTACTTATCACCTCTGCCTATATATTGTTTTTTTCTAGTTAAACTAATGTGGATGGTGAGCATCATGGTC
>PITB01026418.1:0-21566 GCA_004024585.1 Paradoxurus hermaphroditus | reverse complement strand
CAGCAGAAGAATGTTAGATTGTATGCTCTGCAGGAAAAACCAACAGATATCCTTCTAAATACCCATTCTCTCTCTCTCTCTCTCTCTCTCTCTTTCACACACACACACACACACACACACACGCACACTCACACTCATACATATTCCACCCCACCGTACCACACCTTCACATCTCAGTTTGCCACTGGTAATGACATGTGGAAAAAACTTTTCCTCAGAAAATTCTGAGAAGACTTTACTCGAATGTCATTTCAGTCATCAGCCTTGTTTTGCTAAGGCAGTAATGGTTTTTCAACACACTCGAGTAGTAAAGAAAAAAATTTTAGATGAAAGGAGTGGGTAGGCTCTGTCCTTTTTCCGTCTGTGCCCGTGCAGCCCAGCCTGAACCCCGCTGGCCAGCATTAGCATCAAGCCCCTCAGGCCTGTGACCTGAGCCGGGCCAGGGTAACAGGAGACTGGGGCTGCCTCTGGCTCTTGAGAGCACACGGGTTTCTTTTATCCTTTCCTGGCGGCCCTGATGGTCAAAGCCGATCAGGCCGGGCAGCAGATTAATCCTATAATCCCCTCCGTTCCGGCTTTGAGAGCTGGGCGCTGAAGTGGGTGCCTGCTCCGAGATCTGGGAGGTCTGGCTGGATAACTTGGTGCCCTTCCCCCCAGCTGTGGCCCTGAGCCATCAGAGAGCTCACCCATTTCCCTGTAGCCCACGCGCACCTTCCCCAGCTCTCAGGGCTTTGATGACCAATGTCTCCGCCGTGAGCCTTCTCCCCGTGCTTTCTCGCCCTCATCCCCCATCTCCCTGCTTCATTTTGGTTCTTTCGCATGCCTGTCCTGGCATCAGAGAGAAGAAGTGGATTGAAAAGTTGTACAAAACCTCTGTCACTCAGAGCCTCGCTGGAAGGAACCCCCGGGGTTTGGTGGGAGGTGGAGATGGAGACTGAGGCAGAGGTCGCACACACACCCATTTCAGAACTTTACAGCTGATACTGGGGCTTCAGCCAGGGCAACTGCTCTGATTGAGTTTGTTTTGTTTTGCTCTGTTTTGTTTTGTTCTTAGCCAGTCTCTAACTAAGTCCTGGTTGGTTTTCCTCAAACTAGCTTTGACTGTTGTAGAAGACAGAATTTTGGGGGTGCCTGGGTGGCTCAGTCGGTTAAGTGTCTGACTTGACTTTGGCTCGGTCATGATCCCACGATTCATGAGTTGAAGCCCCACATCAACACTGCGCTGACAGCACAGAGCCTGCTTGGGATTCTCTCTCCCCCTTTCTCTCTGCCCCTTCCCTGCTTGCACTCTTTCTCTCTCAAAATAAATAAACAAACATTAAAAAAGAAAAGACATTTGCAGTTGGTAGCAACAAAAACTGACCAACTGGTTAAATTAAGCAATGATGATGATGATGATGATGGTGATGATGACGATGACAATGATGGTGATAATATAACAGCACAACAGTAATAACAACAGCAACTAGAATTATTAAAGGAAATAACTAAGCTACCAGAAAGAGGGAGCCCTGGCCGCCCAACTTCAAGAAGTTGGGGCCTTATAGTGGAAACCCCATCATTGGTCTGAATCTCCACCAACCCCATTCCATTCTTGTGCCATGCCACTCTGAATCTGAAGCCCACAAGGGGAAATCTGACTGGCCACCCTTGGGTTCCGACCTGCCGCGTGGCTAAGGAAGGACGCTCTCCCATGCCTGACAGTCCCGCAGAGGCCGTACACAGTGGCACAGACATTCTCAGACTGAGGGACTGTTCTCAGGGAGGGAAGGACAGATGGCAGGCATAAACTACAGGTGTCCTCAACACTGAGTGATGTCCTGTATTCAGTCTCTGTGGTGGACCTTTTTTTTTTTCTTCCTTTTTTTTTTAATCTAAGAAAAGCAGAAGTCAGGTTATATCTGGCTCTTTTTCTGAAGTGAAGCTCTCTATTTTCCAATAAGCAAAAACCACTGTGAGTCCTCAGTGGCCTTGAAACATATATCCCTAGGAGAAGAGTAACTACCCCATTGTAAAGCCATTCGTTCTGATGGGAACACAGAGCAAGGAAGGAGGTGGCAGAGGTCAGAGTGGTTTGAAGGATGTTTTATGTCTGAAAGATGTGGCGTTGGATGCTCGTTCCTCTGCACACTGGCTGGGGGACATCGGCCAGGTCTGAGCCTCAGGTACTTTATCTGTACTAGTGCCTCCCCGCACAGTTGTTGTCAGGATTAAATTATACACACACACACACATACACACACACGCGCACACACAGAACTTCACCCTAAATCTGGCACCTGGGAAGTGACATCATAAATATATTAAGGTTAGAGGAGGAGGGGGTGGTCAGCACATATCTGCTGCATAGAAACAAGAGGAGAGAATTGAAAGCTGGTAGAATCAATCCACTCCCTAGTTTCAGGGCCTGGGCATGAGGTAGGGCTGAGGGGTACAAAGTCGAGGTTGGGGGCCAGGGTTTAGAACTAGGAAATGGAGCTCCTTTTGCTGCTAAGCTACTGCCACCTACCACACATCCGGGGCCCGTCTTATGAAGTTTGCCCCGGGATCTTTTACTTTTTGGTGAAAGATACCTTTAAGATCCAAAGGTGCATTTGATTTTAGAAACTAACATACTCCTCGCCTCAGCGAAAGTAAAGTATGTACGTTTTCCATGTAGGAAGAGGTATTTTAAGTGATCATAAAGTAAAACATAATATAAAAATGATAACTATATAATATATAAATTATCAAATTTATATCTATCCCCCGATTTCACCTTACCTCTACCATTGTAATTATCTGCTTTCGCAGTATATCTGGACACCTTTTGATGCTAATAAAAAAATGTTATCTTTTTCCATGGCTGTGTGAGATTCTATTTAAAAATAACAGCTAACTCCTATGACATTTCTTAGTGAATATAATAGGCACCATTACAGACACCATGCTGACCAACCGATAGGCACTGTTTCAGGGAATCCTCCTCCAAATCCTACATGGGAGAGCCGTTATGATTCCCATTTGAAAGAAGGGGCAGCCGAAGCCCAGAAAGATTAAGTAACTTGCTCAGGTGACAGAAACAGGAACTGGTAGAGTTGGGACTTGAACCCGGGGCTGTCCGACACTATGGTCCATCCCTCCCAGTACCTATGTAGGAACCAGGTTGCTGTGGGTTGTGGGTGTTTTTAAACCTTATTTACAGTAACGTGTAAGCATTGTTCTTATTTATGTTGGAATGACAGGCTTTTGTAGAACAGGAAAGGATCTGAAAGTGGGAGCTGGGCCAGCTTTACGCCATACCCTGTACAGTCATTAAGACCTGATGTGCGTGTGTGTTCCTAAAACAACCTTGAAGTTGCTCGGCTCTGGCGGTGGAGGGAAGGACTGATGGATGAGGTCGAGTCACTGAATTGACTGCCCTTCACCATTCTGTATTTATTTGTTTATCTTCCATCTCCCATTACGACCTGTCTGGGAAGTTGGCAGAGGAGCAGGAAGGATTTATGGACATGCCGCACTGAACTGAGCCTGTGGTTGAAGTCTCTTGTGACAGTCGCCAAAAAAAGAAAAGCGGAAACAAAGACGCCAGCTAGAGCTCCCAGTACAAATGGGTTTCCAGGGTGGTTTCAGAGACACCCAAGCACATCGGCACTCAGGGGCTGTCTTCACTACAGGGCAAGGCTGGCCCAGACCCTTCTGACACTTCCCTTCTGACAGGCCAAAAAGCCAAGACAGATGATACGCCTGGAAAAGTAGTTTTTTGCTGCCACTTATTCCTCCCATGGCTGCCTTGCCTCATTTGGCACTTCATCTTTGTTGTCTCCTTGGTCTCCGGTCTCTTTTTTCACGCTCTTGACATTCCACTCATCTCCCCTCATTCTGGGGCCTGGCAGTCATATCTTACCTCCGGACAGATGGAGCCCTCTGCTTTTCAGAGTCCTTGCAATTTGTCAAAGAAGAGTGGCTGAATTAACTCCAGGTGACAGCAAAGGAGAGTGAGGTTTCTAGAAGTTAAGTGACTTGTCTAAGGTCGCCCACTGGTAGTTCAACAAATATTTACTGAGTGGCTACTTTATACAAAGGAAGGGACTCTGGGAAGCAGATGACACGTGCAGGATCCCGGAGTCACCCAGCCAGTTACAGATGCCAGCTAGGAACAATGTGCCAATATCGTCATTTCTTTCTTTTTTTTAATTAAAAAAATTTTTAACATTTATTTATTTTTGAGAGAGCGAGACATATCACAAGCAGGGGAGGGGCAGAGAGAGAGAGAGGAGAGACAGAGAGACAGAATCCGAAGCAGGCTCCAGGCTCTGAGCTGTCAACACAGAGCCCGACACAGGGCTCGAACTCATGGACCATGAGATCATGACCTGAGCCAAAGTCAGAAGCTTAACCGACTGAGCCACCCAGGCACCCCAACATTGTCATTTCTTACCCCTGTTGTCATGTCCCACGGAAAATCTAGCCTCAGCCCACTGTTTTAAGAGACCGGTATATTGTGCTTCCTTGCTCCCACCCAGATGTAATCTCAATAGGCTGTCTGCTTTGAGACATCTACTTTGTTGCTGTTGCTCATTCCCTCATTCAACACAGCGTCAACTCTGTGCCAGGCACTGTCTTCCGCGCTCAGAAGAAGGAATGGGAAAAAAGTAACCACAACTCCTGCCTTTCTGGGACTTAGTGTCTAGCTGGAGTTCAAATATTAGCCAAACAGTCACAGAGATAAACGACAGTTCTAGAAGGGCTTTGGGGCAAAGAAACATGGTGCTAAGAGCTTATAACGGGGGCCCAGCCCAGGTTTGGGAGATTAGGTCTGGACAGATGGGAGGAGAGCATGGCTGCATTGTCGATTGAATGTTTTAAGTTATGGCTGAGATTCGTTAGAGCTGACAACAAAGAATTAACCCCTTTGCTTCTCACCACAATCATCACCCATCTGTGCTCCTGCAAGTGCACCCCACTTGGACTACTCCCCGTTCTCTTGGCCCCCTTCAGATTGGTTTTCCACATTAAAGCCAGAGATGGTGGATTTGATCACGCCATGTCTCTGCTTAAAACCTTCAATGGCTACTCAGGGCCCTTCGGATAAAGACCAGTATCCTTCATGTGGCCTCCCGTCCCTTCCTCCATCTGGCTTCTTCCTGCCACGGATCTTACCCCTCTCCTCACTGCCACACCCGTGGAACCGGCCCCAAGGCAGACACAGCCACAGTGGCTCTCCCTACTTCCTCAGACACTCAGGGTCTTTATACGTATTTTTGCTTCTCTCTGAAATACTCTTTCACTCTCTTTTTGCCTACCCATCGTTTACATATCACCCCCAAGGAGTGTTCCTCCAGGATGGCTTTCCTGACTCCC
The DNA here is from genome assembly GCA_004024585.1 of Paradoxurus hermaphroditus. Taxonomy (NCBI): domain Eukaryota; kingdom Metazoa; phylum Chordata; class Mammalia; order Carnivora; family Viverridae; genus Paradoxurus; species Paradoxurus hermaphroditus. Next base: position 16,223 of record PITB01026418.1, on the reverse strand, counting down.
TGCTGGAATATATTCCTGGCAATAGACACTCGTGGTCCGTGTACATTCCCCTTGAAAACACCTGTCCCAGGTTATAATATTTCTCTGGCATTATTAGGATGATGTCATGGAGGCCTGAAGGCTGGACCCGCATCTGTTTTGCTCACCACTGTATTGCTGGCCCCTGGCACAGTGTCTTCTACCTCGTGAGCGCCCAAAGAATGGATGAATGTGATCATGAAGAAGAATATAAACATTACAGCTGGAAGGACGACCTCAAAAATTTTAAATTCAGTTCTTTCCATGTACAGATAAGACATCGGAGAACCAGAGAGGGGAGGTGACTGACCCAAGGTCACACGGCAAGTTAGTAGTACAACGGGCCTGGATCATGATTTACAGCTCCTGCCTCAATACTCTTCTCCAAAAACTTCTTCTTTTTGCGTCCAAACTTCGGTGTACTTTGAGGCACAGACCTGTAACCGAGATACGATGTGTTAGGTAGATGGAGAAACTATCTGCATTATACATTATAGATTTTCAGGTAAATTCTTTAGTTCATTAAGGCTCATAAGGCCTGAGGATTTAGTCGAAGCTTTTTGTCTCCAATTGATTTTTAAATGAACTCTAAGATCTCCACAGGCACACAGGAAGAGGCCACGGCCCTTGCCTGTGAAGCAACCCTCGGCCCTCTTTCTCCCTAAATTAGTTCATTACGTTGGCAGTAGGTGGAGACCACCTGTCTAACATCTCCCCCCGGAGGAAGGTTTTGTCATGATGCAGGGGCCAATGAGATGTCCCCCAGTGATGCCGTCTCCTGGCGAACAAGGGCATTTTCTGAAACCTGACAGGACAGCCAACATTCATTTCGCCTCTTGCAGGATATTTATGCACCTTCCGAAGTGTGACCGGGACACAGCTTAAAAGTGTCAGCCGTTCCCCTTCATGAATATGAAGCGATGGCTCCAGCACCTCGTTTCACTCCCCAGAAGCATGTAGCTCGTGTACATTTCCGAATGGTGGGTGCCGGAACAGAAGTAAACCGTTCTGAGTGGGTGGCTTGGTTCCAGGGCCTAGCCAGCACCAGCAAAACAACCACGGGTCCTTCACCAGGAGAGACCCTCAGGGAAGGAAGGAGCCAGGGCGAAGTAAAAAACAAAACAAAACACAACACAAAAACAAACACCAAGCAATGACATAAAAACCATACCTTTATAATCAGCCAGTTTGAGTTACCGAAGACAATCCCCTACCCCTCTCTGGAGTCATGGTTTTCCAGTCTACAAGACAGACTGACTACAATGCCTACCTTCTTCATTCATTCACTTTTAAAGTGCCAGGCTCTATACCAGAGACGGGTGATATCAGGAGGAACGAGATGGGCCCAGACATACTGGAGTTTACATTTCTAGAAGGACGACATTAAATACACATTCGCCCAATACTCGTTCAGTTTTGAGTGTGCTGAGGATCATTGAGAGGATAAAGTGGGATATAAATCATGGTTAACACGTAAGTGTCAGACATCATGCCAGGTATGTTGTATATAATAACAGCAACCATGGTGGGGTTCCCATTCAAGATGGTGGCGTGGGAAGACCCGGAACTCAACGTCCTCCATGAGGACAACCCAAATCTGCACCTATTTATGGAGCAATTCCTCCTGAAGAAGAACTGAGGGCTGACCAAATAGCTTCTGCACAACAAAAGCTGCACAACAAAAGGACCACCCAGAGAACAGTAAGAGATGGGGGCAGGGTAGTGAAGGGGACCCACATCCCCAAAGCTCCCAGTTGTGGTAAGAAGGGACAGTACTAAGGGACCCGGAGCAGATTCATCTCCCCTGCGGCCCAGAAAAAAGCCTCAATTTAAAAGAGCAACTATTGGGCGCCTGAGTGGCTCTGTTGGTTAAGCGTCCAACTTCAGCTCAGGTCATGATCTCACGGTCTATGAGACCGTGTCATGCCCCATGTCAGACTCTGTGCTGACAGCTCAGAACCTGAAGCCTGCTTTGGATTCTGCATCTCCCTCTGTCTCTGCACCCACCCCCTGCTCCCACTCTGTCTCTCTCTCTCTCTCTCTCTCTCTCTCTCATAAATAAACATTTGAAAAGAAAAAAAAAAAAAAAGAGCAACTAGGAAAAAAAAAGAACAAGTAGACTACAAAGGGACTGGCCCTAGAACGCAGTAGCCAGCTGGCAAGGGAGCTGCTGGAATTCTCTCTGGGGCAGAGAGGCTGGTGAGCAGCAGAGTTTATACTCCCTCTCTGTGACAGGAGCAGGGTCTGGATGCCAGAACCTGCCTGCCGCTTCAGCAAGCCCGGAGGGGCCCACCCCACCCCAACCCTTCCCCCCACATCAGCCCCAGCCCTGTGCACACCAGGACACCTCTGGTCGGAGTTCACTGTAGCTCTAGCCCCTGTGACAAGGTGACGTAAGTGCAGAACACACCAGAACACTCCAGGTCGACATCACTTTGGCTTTGGACAGTTTGAGCTAGGGCACCCTCAGTGCACCGTTATCCTCCACTAGGGCGCCCCCTGTGCCGAATGCCCAGGAACCCCAGCCCATGCCCTCCTTGTCTCCAACCCCCCTTCCAGGTCATGCCCTGCATGGAGTGCCAAGGGCTCCCCACCCAGAACCTCACCTCAGCTCTGCTCACCCCGCTAGGACACCGCCTGCTTGAGCACTCTGAGACACCCTGGCTTGCAAGAGTCGGTGAGGATGTGGAGAAAGGGCAAAGCTCATGCACTGTTGGTGGGGATGTAAATTGAAGCAGCCACTATGGAAAACAGTGTGGAGGGTCCTCAAAAAATTAAAAATTGAATTTCCTTATGATCCAGTAATTCTACTGGGTGTTTACCCAGAGAAAAGAAAATACTAATTTGAAAAAATGGATGCACCCCCATGTTCAGTGCAGCATATGTACAGTAGCCAAGGTATGGAAGCAACCCAGGTGTCCTTCCGTAGATGAATGGATAGCAAACATGCGGTTTGTGTGCGTATACACACGCGCGCACACGCACATATGAGAATATTGCTCAGCCATAAAAGAGAATGAGATCTTGCCATTTGCTACAACATGGAAGGTATTATGCTAAGTCAAATAAGTCTGATAGAACATGACAAGTACTATATGATTTCACTCATATGTGGAGTCTGAAAACCCAAACAAATGAATAAATAAACAAAAAGCAGAAACGGACCCATACATACAGGGAACAAACTGATGGCTGTCAGAGGGGAGGGAGGAGGCGCCATGGGCAAAATGGGGTGAAGGGAAGTGGGAGATACAGGCTTCCACTTCTGAGGTGAATACGTGCTAAGGTAAGCAGAGCACAGGGAACACAGTCAGTGGTATCGTAATAGCATTTATGCTGACAGATGGGAACTATACTGTAATAAGTGTAGCATGACATATAAACTTGTCGAATCACTATGTTATATGCCTGAAATTAATGTAACATCATGTGTTGACTCTACTTCAATTTAAAAAGTCAAAAAAATAATACTAGCCATAATAATAAGCCATCTGGCATTACTACAGTCCACTTTTTAAAGTGGTTATCAGGGGCGCCTGGGTGGCTCAGTTGGTTAAGCGGCCAACTTCAGCTCAGGTCATGATCTCACGGTCTGTGAGTTCGAGCCCCGCATCAGGCTCTGTGCTAACAGCTCAGAGCCTGGAGCCTGCTTCAGATCCTGTATCTCCCTCTCTCTCTGCCCTTCCCCTGCTCATACTCTGTCTCTATGTCTCTCAAAAATAAATAAACGTTAAAAAATTTATTAAAAGAAAAACCAAAAACAAAAAATAAAGTGATTATCACATATTAATCTATTTAATCCTCACTTAGAAATACACCTGATGTTGGGGCACCTGGGTGGCTCAGTCGCTTAAGCATCGAACCCTTGGTTTCAGCTCAGGTCATGATGTCACAGTTCATGAGTTTGAGCCCCACATTGGGCTTCACGCTGACAGTGTGGAGTATGCTTGAGATTCTCTTTCTCTCCCTCTGTTTCTGACCCTCCCCTGCTTATGCTCTCTCTCTCAAAATAAATAAACTTAAAAAAAATACCTATGATGTAGACTACTATTATCCCATTTTATAGATGAAAAAACTGAGGTACAAAAAGGTTAACTTGATGAAAGAAACACAGCCATTAGGTGGCAGAGAAAGAACCCAGGCTGTTTGAGCACAGAATCTATGTACTATATGCTACCTCTCATGATATTACCGCCCGATTTAATCCTTTTAACAACCCGGTAAGTACCACTGTTGTTTTTGTTTTCCAGATTTGGCCACAAAAACAAAACATATAAGTGATTTCTCTGAGTTCACACAACTAGGAGGCAGTGGGGCAGGATCCAACCCATGCTGGTCCCTCCCCTGGGACCCAGGGTGGTAGTTAGCCCAGCCCTTAGCCCCAGGAGACTGGTTTCTCTAGGGCTGAGTCCCTCATACCTTTCCTGTCCCTATTCTTGCTCAGGTGTTCCTGAAGAGCGACCGCGTGGCCCGCATGGTGCAGAGCGGGGGCTGCTCCGCCAATGACTCCCGGGAGGTCTTCAAGAAGCACATCGAGAAGAGGGTGCGCAGCCTGCCCGAGATCGACGGCCTCAGCAAGGAGACTGTGCTGAGCTCGTGGATGGCCAAGTTTGACGCCATCTACCGTGGGGAGGAGGACCCCAGGAAGCAGCAGGCCCGGATGACAGCCAGCGCAGCCTCTGAGCTGATTCTGAGCAAGGAGCAACTCTACGAGATGTTCCAGAACATTCTTGGGATCAAGAAATTTGAACATCAGCTCCTATACAATGCATGCCAGGTAAGGTATCTATCGCCTGGGCCCAGCACCGTGAGCGAGTAGGGTCACATTATGACTTCTGCGTGCCCTCGGCATGGTGGTCTTCATGGACCACTTCTTGATTAAAAAAAAAAATTAATTAGAAGTTATATTTTACAACCGCATTGGTAAAAACTGAATATAATCCAGGCCAGAATATGTTCATGTTTATCTTCTGGCTTTAAAAGAAATGAAAACATTTTTGCAAGCTGCTGAAAGTCTTGTGAGCCCTCGGTACTGTGTATATCCTAATAGGTAGGTTGGTTTTATGAGTAAGGCCTGACTTCTTTGTGTTTTCTGAAAAAGCTAAAAGATAAAAACAATTTTTTAAAAAGATTGTTTTGACTTTAAAACAAAAGACACTTACCAGGTGAGTGGCTTATAATTCCTCAGCTTGGGAGACAACTGAACTTAGTACCTCATCATCAAGAGTAATTATTTAAAATAGAAAGCTTCCTGAAGGCCTGAGTGTATCATATCATTGCCAATATATTAGTCACTCTATGAATTTCCAAGTGGATTCGAGGGGGCTAGCTGAGACTCTGCTTGGACCCATCCAAAGTGGGTCTATATTTTCTCTGAGTCAGGGGTTATTCAGTCAACAAATACCAGTTGAATGAGTACCTACTTGGCGGTCTTCACAGATTTTAGTAAGTGTCACTTTGGAGTACTTTTCAAAATCACACCCCCAGGCCCCAAACCTAGAGATTCTGATTCTGCATTCTCAGGACAGGGCCCAGGAATCTGTACTTGAAACTAGGGCTTCCCTTCATGGTAGTTTTCCTGCCCTTCTCCTTTTAAGAACCATTGAAGAAACTCAGTTGTGCCCTAATTTCCCTGGGCTAACTGCCCCTAGTGTAGGTTAAATTAAGACGCTATAGTGTATTGGCTGAGTTGTGCCTTGCTCAGAATCAGACAGACCTAGGTAAGTCTTACCATGACCTTCACCTTGGGGAGTCAGTGAACCTCCTCACACATGAACTTGGGATGAAATTTGTACAAGGATTCAGTGTGTATAAAGTGTAGAGCAACATGGGACACTATATAAATGGTAGCAGTTAATATATACGATAGTCTACCAGAAGAGGTGAAAAGTCAACAAACAGTATCAGAATAGTGCCATAAAAGCTTAATGTAAGAACTACAAGATTTTAGGCATGCCTGGGTGGCTCAGTCAGTTGAGCATCGGACTTCAGCTCAGGTCATGATCTCACGGTTTGTGGGTTTGAGCCCCGCATCAGGCTCTGTGCTTACATTTTAGACTTGGAGCCTGCTTCAGATTCTGTGTCTCTTTCTATCTCTGCCCCTCCTCAACTTGTGTTCTGTCTCTCAATAATAAATAAATGTTAAAAAAAATTTAAAAAAAAAAAGACCTACAGGATTTTGAGGCTTCCTTCCTTCCTCCCTCATGGCTACCTTCTAGTTCAAGGAACTAGCATCTCTTATAGGATGACCACAGTGTCTACCCAACTGGTGACCTGCTTCCCCTCTCACCTAACAATAATATGCCCACCACACAACACCTAGAGCAAGTTTTTTAAAATATAAATTGGACCTGGGGCACTTGGGTGACTCAGTCATAAAGTGTCAGACTCTTAGTCTCAGCTCAGGTCTTGATCTTAAGGTCATGAGTTCAAGACTCACATGGGGTTCCATGGTGGGTGTGGAGACTTCCTAAAAAAAAAACCCATAAATATATTAATTATATTATATTATATTATATTATATTATATTATATTATATTATATTATATTATTTATATTATTTATATTATACTATACTATATATAAATTGGATCACATTGCTTTTCTGTTTAAGAATTCCAGTGGCACCCCAACACCTTTAGAGTGACATCTCAGTTCCTCACTAAGGTTTGAGGAAGTCCATGAACCACTCATGCTCACACCATTTTTCCCACACGCTCACTCACTGGATTTCTTTCTGTCTCCCCAACACACCAAATTGATTCTGGGTCTTTGAATTTGTTTTTCCTTCAGCTTAGGATGCTTTTTGCCAAGACCTTTCCATGACTGCCACAGCTTACATGTCAAATTCTCCAAGAGGTCTTCCAAGACCATCCCAACAAGAGTGGGGTTTTTTTGCCTACACCTCACAGTCACTCTCTATCTCATCCTTTGTTCTATTTTTATCACAGCTTTTATCACTATTTTCCATTCCTTGTTCATTTTTTTTACCTGTTTATTCCCTGTCTCATACTTCGCTCCTATCCTTTACCAGAATGTTAGAGCCTTATGAAGATGGTGATTCATTTTTGCCTTACTCGCTATTATTTCCATGAAGCCATGGTCTGAAACAATTCTTGGCACATAGTGGGTGCTCAGTAATTGCCTATTGAGTTAACAAATGGATGATTGAAGTTTATTTTAACTGGTAGATAGGGTCTTGTTATCAACCATTATAGCCCACTCAGAACTTTCTGGATATTTTAGTAAGTAGGAATCTATTTATCATTTCATAATACAATATACACATGATATTCCTGTCTTTTTCTCAATCGACTTCAATTCAGAATGCTGATTGCCAACCCAAAGGATGATATTTTCTTTGATGGGTCAAGGAATATTTTGAAATGACCAAATAAATCTCAATATGAAATTAAATTAAAATTTTCTTTTTATGTAAAATATTACCATATCCCTACATGGCGCTTTTAGAATGGGATAAGCAGTTGGTATTCCTACCTATCAGCAGGACCACCGTCTCTCCCACAAGAATATGGGTTGTCAAAATGACCTGTTTGAGTTATGAGTAGCATTCAAAATAACAGAACTAGTTAAGTGTTCCTCAACCTGCCAGTCACAATGTGATTCTGGAGATTAATTTTTCTTCTTATTACAACAGCTTATTGTGCTTATTTTAGACAACAGCTTTATTGGAATGAATGCGTTGCCATGCCATGTCTCATCTCAGTGTTTTTGGTTAAGCAGCAAGATTATGTTTTCCCATAAAAATGAATGATTTAGCCTCATAATTTCAACATGTTTTCCATGAGTTAGAAAAGAAACACAGTACTATTGTTGACCTAAATAAAGAGGTGAACTGGGGCAAGCTCACAATTGTCAAAAAGGGGTGTTTATTCAGGAATAGCAGAGGAATTGCAATTCAGGGCTCACAAACTATAGTAAGCAGGGCAGGTCTGTTGAAGGATTGAGGTAGGTTGTATTTAAATCGGTCTCTCAGTCTTTAAGTTTTGTTTTCCTAAGGACACATGAATGAGATTTTCCGTTTTATGTCCCCTAGTTCCATTTTAGATTGAAATTCTTTCACATTTCCCACTTTTGATCAAGATCTTTTTCAGAAAACACCTCTGGTCAATTATGTCATTCAGATTTTTTTTTAAGTGTAATTAGATCCTAGAAAGATTGTATTCCATGTCCCATGGAGCTTAGGAGGGTAGTCCTCAGGTGTCTCCTCCCATTAAGCTGAGGGGGACCAACCTCAGGGGTCTTGCCCCATGGAGGAGGGCAATGATATAGAATTTCACTTGCCTCTCCTGAACAGCAAGAGGACTGAAAATGAAAAATCTCAGTTATGTCCCTCTGAAGAGGACGATTTAGTTCCCACTGTCAGTTGATTTCTAGCAAAAGTCTTTGAAAGGAAAATAATTTTGTTTTGTACATACATTTGGGAATAAGGCATTTTTTGACTAATACCAAACAGTAGAATTAAAAAATTAATCTAAGGACCAAAAGCCGAGGGATAGCTATTGATTGAAATGCACTTCTCAACCAGCTTCCCCACCTGCTATATTTAATTGATCAAAAATGTCCCAAGTTCCAGGAGCCTGGCCAACTACTGCTAGCAACTTGATATTATCCTTCATTATTTTTAGTTCTTGTGTTTATTTTCCCTGGCTTACTGGCATAAAAACAAAGTTCTTCTCCAAGTAGGGCACGGGCTCCTCTCTGCTGAGCAGTGAGAAAGTTAAGAGCTCTGTAGTTTTTGTAGGGCTATTTCAGTAAGGCTACCTATTTGGGTTTGTTGATGTTTAAAAGCTCAGATAGAAGCATTGAAAGTGGTAGAGATAACTATAGAAAGATTGTGAATTGCTGTTTCAAGGCCCGCTACTCCAACCTAAACTAAAAAGGTTCTGGTGGAAGTCTGTGCCAAACCCTTTCTATCTACTATAGGGTCGTATGTAGCCATCCATCCAAAATCATAACCTTCCGAGTTCTGACATGCTCTTTTAAGTTGATAGAAGACCACAGATTAGGTATATAAGCAGTGAAACGAAAAGTTTTTCTAATTTCAGTGTCAAAGGTGAGGCCATTGATCCCAAAACATCTCTTCCTATTAAAGGGAAGCGTAGGGTACATGTTTCTTCCACATCAAAAGAATACCCAGTGTCTTCTAGGGCACAGTTGGGTCTCTTTGCCCAGATATTTTTACCTGGAATAAAAGAGGGGATCTCATGATCAGATACATAATCATTTATTCAGAGCACGCCATAATCTGATTCACTAGCATCGTGGGAATGATTATGTGAGCTGAAGTAACAAGAGAGCTGATTCAGTATAAGTAATATTTGGGTGGAAATGTGTAAGATTTCTAGGAGAAAAATAAGTTGAATTAAGTTTCCTTCATTCCCCACATTTTTTTGTTAATTCCCAACTAAATACCAATGAGTGGAAGTACATCAGCTTCTTATTTTCTAATATTATTAGTTTTCATTATCCCACTATAAAGGTACATTAAGGTGATAGAGTCTTCTGGATTCCTACGGGGAGTGAATTCATTCACCTGGACTACATAAAATAGCATAGTTAACAAATATTTAGTGGGACCTAGCCAAGAGTTTTGCCATTCCTATCATTAAGTTTTCGAAACGTAACAAGGACTTTGGGTCAGAGTCCAAACATGAGTGAGAGATATCCCGTTATGACTAGGGAGTACTTGAAGGAAAGCCATAATATTTGGTGCCACAGTTTTCTGAACGGAAGGACGTGTGTGGTTTCAAAGGTATCAAAGGAAAGTCGTACATCCTTACAAGGTCGGTTTTGCCATCCTTCTAAAGATGGTGGTCAGGCCAACAGTTCAGGTTCATCATGAGTGTTATTTGCTCTGGCTCAAATCCAGCAATCAGGTTAGCAGAATCAAAAAGTTTTTTTAAGGTGGAGATAAAAGGATGTTTAAAGCTAAAGGAAATATATTAGGAAAACTAGGGAAAGAATAATTGAAAGTCTGAATGCCATGGTTTAACTAAATAATCCAGTGAGAAGAGAGAGGGAAAAGAAGGAAAGATGTACAGAACTGGTGCATATATCTTGGGTAAGTGGTCTACTTTAGATATCAGATACTTTAGTCACCAGAAATCTTGAGTTTTAGATCACTATTTGGTGCATGGGTCCATTCAAGTTTGGGGACTTTGCTTAGATGTGGCATTTATCCAGGAGTCTATTTCTTGAGTTTGGCTGCCCAGGAATTAGTTAAGGACACCTGGCGGGGAGCCTGTCCAGCAAGGCTGAAGGAAGTCTTTTTGGAGATGTATTTTCCAATAGATGAACTCTCCAGGCTGTAACGCATGATGTTTGATGTTTTCATCTCCTGGGAGCACACTGGGGAAAGGTTTGTTCTATCAGAGCATTATTTTTTATAGACTTCATTAGGCCTTTGCAAAATTGAAATGTAGTGCCCTTTATTTATTGGGGGCAAAATAAGCAAGGCCTAAGTGTATCAACCATCATGTAATTATTTCAAAAGGCAAAAAAGGTTATATATCCCAATGGTAGTAGGTCTAAGATTTAGAAGAACCAATGGTAATGCTTTTGGTCAGAGTACTTGGAAGATTTCAGATTAGCTAAGTCTTAATAAATTCATTTGTACATTCAACCAGTCCTGAAGACTGAGGATACGAAGCATAATGAAAGTGCTATAGAACTGGCCAAGCAGAAGAGCTTGTTGAAGGATTTGACCAATCCTTAGGGTTCCCTAATCACCGTGAAGTACAAGGGATATTCCCCAGATGGGATTAGTCTTTTCTAAAAGACTGCTGGTACAGAAGAGGCAGTTACCTGTCTACATGGGAAAGTTTCAGTCCAGTGTGAAAACATGTAAACCATTGCTAGGATATAATTACAGCCACAAGAAGGGGGCAATTGTATGAAATCTATTTGCCAAACCTCAGATAGTGCATTGGGTAAATTAAAATGTTAAGGGGCACTATGGATAGACTTCTCTGGGTTAAATTTAGGACAGGTGGAGCAATCAAGAAAGGTACTTTTGGTGATGTTGCCAGCGTTTCCCCAACAATGTTGATTCTTGAATGTTGTTTTAACAGCTGGCCAATGATTTAATTCATGTATGGTAGTTAACAATGGAAATGTAAAAATTTCTGGCAGTAACGGTTTGTTGTTGGGTCTGAACCAGACTTCCTTTTTTTTCATGATATCAACAGCCTTTAGATCTCCAATTTTGTTTTCCCTATTCAGTGCCAATTATTGTATTTTTCTACTTAATTCTCTTAAGCCATCATGAGGATATGTTGTTTTCTGGACCATAATAGGTTTGGTCCATGAATCCCAAAAAGCATTGTTGTTTTTTTGTTTGTTTGTTCATTTGTTTTGTATTGTTTTGTTTTTTGGTTGGTTGGTTGGTTGTTTTTTTTTTGTTTGTTTGTTTGGTTTTGGTTTCTTTGTGGAGACATCAACGAGGTGGTTTCTTTTGGCTTCCTGGGAGTTAGGCTTAGAATGCTTAGAGACTTTAATAATATCTAGAGCTACTGGCAAAAGCATATAATAAATTTTGGATATAAGAACCATTTTAAATTCTGTCTCCCCTGTTAGTAAGGAAATCTCGTTTCCATTGCATTCCCAAATCATCGGCTACTCCAAAGGCATATTGACTGTCAGTATAGATGCTTGTGGTTTTACTTTTACCAAAAATGTATGCTTAAATAAGAGCATGTAATTTGATTTGTTGGGCTAATTTGGCCAAAAGGAAGCGTGTGGCCTCAACAACTTCAAAAGGATTGGGTATCACATATCCAGAACAATGTTGACCATTTTCATTTTTCAAGTAAGAGCCATCGTTAAATCATGAGAAGTCAACATTTGTCAAGGGGGTTTCTTGTAAGTCTTCAAGAGAGGTTCATAGGCGATCCATCAAAGTCAAATAGCATGGGGGGTTTCATTCATGGAAGAAGGTAGAAGGTAACACTGTTGAAATTATTACATGAACGAGAGTGATATGAGGGGTAGATAGCAAGGGAATTTCATAAGAAGATGCCTTGTTGAAAGGTGTCGGGTGCAGTGAGAGTTTAAGAGAGCTTTGTCAGCATGAGGTACAAAGATGGTAAAAGAAGAATCCCATGACTGTTTCTTCAGTGCCTTTACTAGAAAGGCAGAGACAGCCCAAAATCATAGGGGTAAATAACTTTCGGCTCAGGATCTAATTGTTGGCCGTAGTAACTCAAAGGGTGGTATTCGCTTGCATGTTCGGGGCTAAAGTTTTAAAGGCCATGTCAACTTGGTTTACCCAGATAATGGGGTCAGGTTTCGTGGTTTGTAATAAGACATAGATGCTGGGCCATTATGGACAAGTTTAGAATCCAATTCCAACAATAACCAGCTATCTCAAGAAAATCTGTAGTTGACATTTGGTTTTACATTTGGGGAAGTTTGCTTTCTTTCTCTTTATTTTTTGACATGAAGTCTATCAGGATCTAGGTGTAACCATTGTTCTGAGACCAAATATCCTAAATATCAGACTTGAGTTTGAACAAATGGCAACTTTTCCTTTGAGACTTTGTGTCCCTGAATTGCTAAGAGCTTTAACAGGTGCATACTGTCTTCTTGTAAGGAGGCAGGGTGAGCAGAGAAGTAATTCATCTACCTACTGTAGGAAGGTAAAGCATCTACAGAATTTTGTATCAAAGAGTTCAGCTTCTAAAATTGCTAAGAAGTAAGGACTTTGAATAAAATCTTGACGCATTGCTGTCCAGGTATAGTGTTGTCCTTTTCAGCTAAAGGCAAAAAGATACTGGTTAGCCTTATCAACCGTAATATTTAAGAATGAACTGCATAGGTCGATTATGTTGAAAAGTTTGTTTTCAGTAGGGGTAAGTGCCCATAACACTGGGGATTAGGGATGACAAAATGGTGAGGAATAACATTGTTATTTCTTGCTCGGAGATCTTGGACACATTTCCATCCTCGACCATTAGGTTTTCTTATAGGAAAAATAGGGGTAATAGGATTGCAAGGGAATAGTAAGTACCTGTGCTTTACAGTCTTCTATGATAGGTATATTGCCCTATAAAGCTTCTTTTCATAGGGTATTGATTGATTCTTGGGAGAGGTTTTAAGGGATCAATTTGGATCTGAACTTTGGACACTATGAATTCTACACACGTCCTTGGAGGATTTTGCCCATAGAGCAAGGGACTGAACCCAATAATGGGGACAAGTCTGAAGTTTGATCCTCCCTTGTTTGTAAAGTACTTGTGAAAGAAATAGGGTTTGGATTTTCTTGAAGATTAAATTCAGTAGATTTAAGTTCAGGGGAGTCTAACTCAAGAGTTATGTTCTCCCTTTCAAGAAAAGGAAATGACAGTGCAATACTTTTCTAGGAAACCTTGCCCTAATAAGTGGATGTGAGCTGATTCACTGGGCCCAAATGGAAGTTTATCCTGCAAATGTCCCAAGCAAAAGTGTATATGTTTATAAACAGGAACACATTGTGGTTTATTTGAAGCCCCCCATTAACTGAATAAATGTATTACTCCAAGGGGAAATTGTTTAGTTACAATGGGGTTGAGCACTGATAGAGTAGCTTTTGTGTCAGTTAATATTATAAGAGGTTCATCCTCAATCTGGAGAGTAGTTTCCTCCAGCCTTTTTAATGGTAGAATGAGAAACAGTCCCTGTGTTTCCTTGGAGCCCCATCATGGGGATGAGTCTGACCCTTGGCTCTTGGAAAGCTATCATCATCTGGATATTTTTAATTTGTAGCAGTCCTTTCTCTGATTGCTGGGGTTTTATGATAATGACATAGTCCAGTAGGGAGAATTGGCTTGGGAGATTTCATCTGATGAAGTTGGAGATTTAAAATTTTAGTTACCCTTCTTTTGGAATCATCCAGGATGTGGGCTAGCTGATTAGCTAGATTGACAAGATCAAGATTGGTATGGGCTGTCTTGACTAACAGAGAGAGGTCTCTGTTTAAATCACTTATCAACATTGAATTAAAGGCTACTCTGGTAGATTGAATGTCTATAGGGTGTCCAGAATTTTCTTTAAAACAATTTGGAGTTTGCTATAGTAATCGTGAGTAGATTCATCAGGCTTTTGGGTGCATGCCTGAATTTGCTGCAGTCTCCCAATTTAGGGAAAGTCTTCAGAATGGCCACATGCAGCCTGTTAGCTGTGTCATATAAGCTTGGTCATCTAATAGAGCTGATGGGTGACTTATTTGGAATTCTAAAGGTTGTTTGCAGCTTTCTCAATTAGCAGCTTTCATCCAGCGCTGGCCTTGACCTTCTCCAACACACATATAGACTAATTGATAAAGATTGGAGAAGTCAGGCTGATAATTTTGCATGACAATATTGAATTCTTCAGCAAATCTGTGAGGATTCTCACTTACCTTGGGAAAATCTTTTACCATAGCTCTGAAGTTGAGCTTTAGTCCATGGGACATAAGAAATTAATAATGTGGCAGGAGCCTCAGAAGTTCTGATTTTGAAAGGGAGAGTTTCCACAGGCTCAGTTGGCAAAGTTTCAGTACTAGAGAAGAGGGGGAGTTGGGATAAAGGAAGGGGTTATAAGAGGGCAAAGGTGGATATAGCAGAGTTGGAGTGATGGCCTTAAGAGAGACCTCACTGCTTCTGCGAGGGAGAAACTTCAGATGCTTCTTTATCTGCTCTTATTGCTTATTTACTTATGTTAACTTAAAAGGAGTATTTTGTAAAGAGGCAATTTTAGAATCCCGAATACTTTTAAAAGCCTCTAGGTACCAATTAAAATAGCAATTCTGATGGTTTGTTCTATTGCCAAGGACTTCTAATTTAGTCCAGAGAAAAACGAGTCTGGGGAGGCTGAAAGTTCCCCATAATAGCCATTAAAGTTCTACATTATCCTTAGTAAGGTGGTCCATTTCATAAAAAATGTACATGAGGGTAGATCATAGTTTTTCAACATAAAACCAGCAGCAGGCCCTGAGGGAAGGCCACCCTTAGAACATTTAGATGATAGGAGTCTCACATCTTAGTGGTTTTCCTGAGAGCAAAAGAAAAATTACTAAACAGCCTGACGGATGTGTTTCATGGTTGGAAGTTGTGTTTTGTTTTACGGTGTACCTTTCAGGAGATACATTTTTGTTTTTCCTGGCAGACACCCTTTGCTCCAATTTCCAACTGGTGACCAGGTGTCCCTTGTATAGAAATGATCTTGCAGTTGAGAGGCAAGCTAATGTCAGTATGGCCCTCTGTGACCAACTTACCCTCTCAGGCGGAGTTTTTGCTCTGAGGACTGGTCTCTCATAAGGAGGTGGTGAGTGTTCTTGTAGTGTTTATTGTTCTACCCATGGCCCACCAATATTACTCAACTTTTTTCTCTCAAAACGTTAAATGGAATTACACCAAAATTTTAGTGTACTCCAAATAAAAATGAGTACTCACCAAAAAGGACAACGCCTTTAAACAGAGCTTGAATCAGAAAGCTCAACCAAGGGGAGGGAGCTCAGAATCCGAAAGGACTCACCAAACTGAAAATACTAATAGTGACTCGTGGAGACATGAACTCAGGGGGCTCAGTGCGGGTGTGTTGCTTGACTCTGGAGGTTGTCATCCTTCAGGGATCATCTCTTTCTTTTTTTTTTTTTAATGTTGACTTAATTTTTGAGAGACAGAGCATGAGTGGGGGAGGAGCAGATAGAGAGACAGAATCCGAAGCAGGCTCCAGGCTCTGAGCTGTCCGCACAGAGCGCGATGCGGGGCTCGAACCCATGAACTGTGAGATCATGACCTGAGCCGAAGTCGGATGCTTACCCGACTGAGCCACCCGGGCGCCCAGGGATCATCTCCTTCTGATGCCACTTCTGCTGTCAAGGAATCTTGACCTAAATAAAGAGGTAAACTGAGGCTGTAGGCTCAGGTAGGCTGTATTTATGAGCAGGGAATATAAAGAAGGGAGAGTCTAGGTAGAGTCTATTAAAACTAAAAACAACTGGAGACCAGCTTTGGAAATGTCTTGAGCAAACAAAACCAGTCCACACACACAGAACTCAGTTCAGCTTACTTTGTGAGAGCAATCCATAATTTCATTTTTTAAAATATTTTTATTTATTTTTGAGAGACATAGAGGCACAGCGTGAACAGGGCAAGGGCAGAGAGACAGGGAGACACAGAATCGGAAACAGGCTCCAGGCTCTGAGCCATCAGCACAGAGCCTGA
>PITB01026417.1:0-21553 GCA_004024585.1 Paradoxurus hermaphroditus | reverse complement strand
GCGTGGCTCTCCGGAGGGGAGAGCGGGCGCTGGGGCCCAGAGCAGCAGGGCCGGGGGCTGGGGCCAGGGCCAGCGCGTTTCCGCAGTCTCAGTGGGGCTACGGGGGTGCAGCGTGGGGACCGTGGCCCCATACGTGGAGTCCGGCTCCTTCCAGAGAGCTCCAGGGGAGCGTGAGCCCCAGGACCTGTCAGGAGCTCCGGGCAAGCTGTCGGGGGATGGTGCTCCCCACCTGCTTATGTAGCTCTATTTAGACACCACGCGGGGCCGCTGGAATAGTCCCACTGGTTCTTGGGGCAAAGACCTGAAATCCAGCGGCCTGAACCAAGTGTAGACCGGGCAGAGAGGCCGAGGCCTCCAAGGTCGATGGAGAGAATTCAGTTTTAGGTGTGCAGGTGTGCGTGCTGGGGCGGGGGTGCGGGAGGTGATGGGAGTTAGGTCCCTGGAGGGCTAGGCTGTGACCCGCCTCTTCCCAGCCTCATGCCAGGTACTGGTTCGGCTGCCGGGGCGGGAGGGAGGAGCGGTTTTGGACACGTCACCCTGTGGGGGACGGACACCGTCCCCTCCTCTCGCCTCGTCTGTGCATCTGCAGAAACGTCGGGGGCTGGAGTGGCCGGCGCTCCCCACCACGCGGCTCTGGGCGTAGGGCTAGCAGATGCCACCGTCCTCACGTCTCCTCGCAGACACAGGCGGGCCTGCTGCCCTCCCGAGGACACCGCACCTCCGCCTTCCGCCCCGATCTCGCAGCCAGGAGCAGAGCCAAAGAGCCCTGTCGGTCACTTCTGTCCCGGGAATAATGTTGGGAGCGGCCCTACTTGTTGGACCCCGGGGTGGTCAGGCTGGAGAGGAAGTCAGGGCCGCAGAGCCCTGGCCCGGTTCTCATCCAGGATGAGGGGGGACTCGAACTCCCGCCCTTGCAGGTACACCTCCAGACCCTAGAAACAAGGATATCGTTATGGCCACAGGTTCACCTCTGTCCCCAGGTAGGGTACATAGTCTGCCTTGAGCCAGTATGGGGTGTGGCTAGTCCCTCCCAACACCAAGGTTTGGATGCCACTTGGAGCCCAGGCCCCCTGAGCCCAGATCTTCCTTGCAAGGCTCCCACGAGAGCCTGGTGGAAACTCCACACTGATCTCCCTGACTTCCTCCCAGTCCCCCCACGCCCTTGAGGGCCTCCTGATGCCTCACCCACCCTGTATCCCAGAATATCCCCTAACCTTAAGAGTGGTTTGTCTCATCGGAAATGTGAGGCAGAGCTGTGACGTCCCAGCCCTCAGTCGCCTCTCCCCCGCCCGCCTCCCGATCCTGCCTCCCGATCCTGCCTCCCTGCCCCAGAAAAGCCCTGGACGAGTCAGGCAGCTCTCACCTCTCCGGAGTAGGACACCAGGGGCGAGATCTCACAGACGGCGGGAGGCTCTCCGCTGCTGGGCAAGCTGCGGGAACCCACGTGTCAGCACCTGCTCCGGGCTGTGTGCCTGCGGCTGGCCGTGCCTGGCCCGGCTCCCAGAGACCTTTCCTCAGCACCGCCCCCTTCCTCTGCACCCCCAGAGCCCTCGGCAAACTACCCTTCCCTGAGTGATCGGCTCTGATTTGGGCTGAAGACACCCCCTCAGCCCTGCAGGCATCCCACGCAGAGCTTAGGCAGCGAGATTCAGGTGGTGGTTGTGTCCTTTCCTTTTCCAGTCCTGAAAAGTCACCTGCATTGCTGTTTTGCAAATGGCATGCCTAGCTCTTGGTTTCAAAGCTTTGGATGAGTCAGGAAGGGTGGCAGCCAACCACCTCCCCCAAGGCCCTGAGCAGACCTGGAGGGGTTGGGCCTGCACACGGTCACCGTGTGGCTGGGTTGGGCGCGTGGCCACGCCCACGCAGTGTGGTGCTGGAGCTCACCCCCCAGTGCGGCCCAGACAGCAGCAGAGGCGGCACGGCCCTGCGGTGGGGAGCTGGGCCCTCACACCCCTGCCCTTTGGGGAGCATGCTGAGGTGCACACTCACCTGGGCCGCTCAGGGAGCCGGGCCCCACACGCGTCCAGGAAGCGGGCGCCGGCCTGCAGGGCCCAGCGGTAGTGCTGCAGAAGCAGGGCGCGGCGAGTCGTGACGGGGTTGTCCCTGGCGGCCGAGGCAGTATTCTTCAGAGGAGAGAACTCCTCCTCCCGAGACACTTCGAAGGCCACGAAGTTCCTGTGTGGACGACAGTTAGTGACTGGATGTCCTGGCCAGGCGAAGGCCACACCAGGGGTTACGGCGACTCAGTGGTGGTCTGCTCCAGGCAGTGCGTGTGTCTTCGTTCCCAAGATCCTGGGGCTGCCTGAGGCCCCTCCGTTCCCACCAGCCACATCCACGGCCCTAGGACCCCAGAGTGAGGAGGGCCAAGCCCCCTGGCAGTCCCCCAGCCACTGGCCCAGAAACGGCCTCCTAACCCCCGGCCAGGAGCAGACGGAGGGCGCAGGAGTGGCAGGGGCGGCCCCCAAAGCGCACAGCCCCAAAGACTCCGACTCCCCGCTGCCGCCGTGCTCCGGGGCACGCTTCCTCCCCACTTCTCCCCGAGCCTGCCCACAGCCCCCAGCCCCTCACCGCAAAGGCGCACTCCCACTGCCCCCCACAAGCCTCCACTTCCCAGCCCAAATAGGTCTCAGAACCCACCGCTGAAGCAAGGGGAGGGGAGAAACAAAAATAACTTCTGCCACTAACGTAGCAAACTGGAACACATCAAACACGAACTTCTCCATCTTAATCCCGTTCGGTTCCAGCGGCTTCACCGGGTTTCCCTCCTCATCCACGTATGGGACCTTCTTCACAGCCACGTGCGGCTTCAGCAAGGGCTCGAACTCACTGGAAAGCAATAGGAGGAAAGACACAGTTCAGACAGGACACCCCTGGGGCCCCACCCCCACCTCTCTGCACACCTGGCCAGGCAGGACGGGCTGACAGATGGACACCGCAGGGCACGGGAGCCTGTCTTGGGAAGGGCAGAGGCGCCCTTTTGCACTCCTCAGCCCACCTCGGCCACGTCCCCGCCCAGGTGAAATGGCGGCCGGCAAGCCGCAGGCACACAGGGCAAGAGCCACCGTATGGGAGGAAGAGGTGGCCGACTGGGTCCCAGAGCCTTATAGCAGCTGCGAGAGCTCTGGTGGTCCCGGCTGGCTTAAACGCACCCCCGCCCACAGGCTGGCCCCGGACCGCGGCCCCCCGCGGCTCAGGTCGGCCTCCGGTGGCCAGCACCCTCGGCCCCCTGCCGAGCACACCTGACGACCCTCTGCAGGAAGCCTCGAGTGAAGAAGTGGTTGCAGATGTTGCCCAGGCTGTAGAGCAGGCCCCCATCGGGCCCCCGAAGCCTCGCGGTCTCAAAGCTGATCTCGCTGTACTCCACCACCTGCGGGGCCCCGTCGACCTGGCACACCACACCCACCGGCTCCTTGGGGGAGGCCTTTTCCACCACCTGTAGCCAAGGCAGAGGCTGGCGAGGCTGGCGAGGCTGGCCGGGGCGGGGCAAGGGGGGGCGGGGGCGGGCCGAGGCTGCTGCGGGGAGGGGCGGTGCTCACCTTGGCCCCACAGTCTGCGCCGCGCAGCACGCAGAAGCCGATGAAGACCGGGTCGGCCAGCCGCACGAGGATGTTGTCCACACAGTACACGTGCACAAACTCCACCCCCCGACGCCCCATGTCCTCTAGAACCTGGTGGTCCGACAGTGCACGGTACAGTCCTCCGTTGCCATCTGCCAAGGGAGACAGGGCTCAGGCCCGGGGGCTTCGGCCATCTAGGCCAGAGCCTGCTGGAGGCAGGAGAGGCCCCTGAGGCTGGACCTTGTACCCGAGGCAGCTCTGTGTCACTCTCCAAGTAGCCCTACGGTTGTGTCACGTGACACATGGGAATCAAGGCCCAGAGAGGGGAGGCCACTTGCCCAGGACCGCACAGCCTTCTAGCCTAACATTCTGGCCTCCTCCTGACCTCGGCTAAGCTCCTTGTTCTAGACCGGGCAGTGCTTCCCGGGCTCAGGGTTGGGGCATACCCGGGGCCATGGCGACCTTGTCTTTCTGCTCCAGGATGGCCCGGCCATCGAAGGTCACGGCAGGCAGCATGCGCTGCTCAAACATGATCACGTTGTTGGGGTCCAGACGGAAGAAGTCGTGCTCCTTGAAGAACCTGGCGGTGGGCTCCAGCGTGAACTCGCTCGTCATGATGTACCTGCAAGCACGGGCGCGGCCGAGCAGGCCACTTGAAGGGCCCAGCCCCTCTGGGATCCGGGGCCCTGACAGGGACTGGCCTTGGTGTCCAGTCTGGGGCTGGGATCAGGCCTCAGTCTGATGGGCTGGAGTTGGGGCTGGAGTCTTGGGGTGGGGCAGGGCTGCTGCTACGTGGGCAGGGGGATCATTCTGGGGACGCGGTGACGCAGGAAGGACACACCAGGGTATGGCGCACCGGGTCCCATGGCGCTCGCCAGCCAGCTGCTCCACCCGCCGAATCCGTTCCGCCTGCAGCTGGTATAGGCTCTTCCCGCTGGGCAGCCCCACCTGATACATGCCTTTGGGGTAGGTCACGCCCAGGCGAGTGCCCTGCCCACCTGCCAGCAGCAGCACGGCCACCTTGTTCTGGGCGATCTGGTGGAAACCTGGGGGCAGGAGGTGCCAGGAGGGGACATCTGGGACCTGCCCTTTCGCTTTAGAGCAAGCCGGACTCGCGCCTAGGACTCTAAAACTTCCGATAGCCACAGGACGGAAACTTCCAGAGAACATTCTGGTCTCATGTGGGCCAGCGCCCCATCCAACTCTGACCCCGTCCAGACCCTCAGAGGTCCTGCTGACATCCTCCAGGGTTTGCCCCCAGCCTGGGTCCTTCAGAGGGAACGCCCGGTCAGACGGGTCAGAGCGGTTTGGAGGGCCCCGGGCAGGCTTCCCTCCAGGAGCACCCCCCTCACCTGTCGGGCCAAGAGGCCAAGAGTGCACCTGGGGCCAGCAGCGCGGTGGTGAAAGGGAGCGTGCACAAACGTGCAAGGGGTTCCCTGCCATCAGCACGCCTGCGGCCCCGGGCAGCCGGCCATCCAGGTGTGTGCCTGCTCCAAGCACTCGCTCGAGGGGAAGCCGCCTGGGGCGGCCACCACCTTCGCAGCGTTTGGAGCCCCACACCTGCGTCGGGGGCCGGCGTGCGAAAGGACATTCCACAAAGGAACGAGGCACGCCAAACTGCTCCGAGTGCCGCCTCTCCTGTCACCCCGCTTTGGGCAAGGCCCCCTGCGCCGGCCAGGCCCACCCCGCCCCGGGCTCCCGCCCCACCTACCCTCCTCCTCCCAGAGCCGCCGCGTCTCCGGGTCGCAGCGGCGCGCGCTGCCCACGCGCTCCGGGGGCAGGGGCCGCATGCGCGCGGCCAGGCCGGGCTCCGGGCCCGGGGGGCGCGCGCGGGCCGCGGCCGCGCGCCGGCAGTGCTCGCGCAGCGCCTCGGGCTCCAGCGCCTCCAGCTCGGCCAGGAGCGCGGCGCGCGGCCCCGGCGCCAGCTCGGCGCAGAAGCGCAGCAGGTGTTCCTGGCCCGCGCGCCGCAGCCGGGCGCGCACGTCCCGCTCCGAAGCCATGTCGCCGCTTCGGCCGCGTCCGCACTCGTGACTCCGGCGCTCAGACCGCCGTCACGAGATCCGGCGGGCCGCGGCGACCCCTCGGAGGGGCGGGGCCAGGGCGCCCCGCCTCGACCCCGCCTCCGAGTGCCCCCTCCCGCCCCCGCCCCTTCTCCTGGGGGCCCCTTCCCTCTCCCGCCCCGACTCCGCCCCTGTCGGCTCCGCGCCGGACGCTGAGGGGCCGAGTCAGAGCGCTAGGGACGACTGGGGCGTTGAGGTCCGGCCTCCCCCATCCCCGGCGGGAAGCCCCGATGTCCCCTGGCCCCGGGCGCTTGAGGGCTGACTTCAGTTCTAATGTAACCCGCTCTGGACCCCACAGCCCTGAGGGTCAGGGCGCCGGACGCGGAGGCTGTTTGCCTTGACCAAGACTCCTGGCGGCTGGGCTGGCGAGGATAGAGCCAGATCGTCGGTAGGGTCAGCTGTTTAGATGCCGCCAAGGCCTCCCAAGAGGGTCACCCTGCATCCTCGGGGGCTCCCTCCTCACACCCTTCGTCCTTCGCATCGCCATGTAACCAGAACCGCTCAGGGCAGCCCTTCGCCCTGCCATGTTGCTTTAACTCTCATTTAAAAATATATTTCTATTTATAAAAATATAGATAGATCTTGCCGTCTATAAATTCCCTTGTGAAAAATAATGAGAGTAGCTTGGGCCGTTTTGGGACAAAGCTTTAAAACTAAAGAAGTTTTATTAAATCTAAAAGTAAAACCAATTCAAATGGCATTTTGGGACCCGAAATGAGAGGTGGCCTCTCCCCCAGGCCTGTCTCAGCTAACCCCTGTTCAGGCAATTATGTCTCCATGCAGGCAGGTACTGTACGTAGAAACTCCCGCATGCTCCTTTCCTGGGTTAAGAAGTAGAGCTTCACAGCCCCTGGGGGTGCACTCTGAGTTCTGGTGGACCTTCCAAGAACGGCCTTAGGCCTGCCTCAGGACCTTTGCCCTTGGTATTCCTCCTACCTGGACTACTCTTTCCCAGAGACTTCCTGCCGCACTCGGCCAGGTCTCTGCTCCTGTGTCACCTCCTTGGGGAGACCCTCCCAGGTCGTGTTGGCTCAGACCATCTCTGTTCCTTCCTGCCTTTCTGCATTCTCTGCTGCCCAACTCCCCCTGGAAAGGAGACCCCACAACAGCTGAGTGTAGTTTGGTTCGCTGCTCGGCCCCATCACCCTAGATGAATGCCTAGCACACAGTAGGAACTCAGGAAATGTTTGTTGGATGAATGAGTGGGTGTTGGATCCCACACGTAGCACAGTGACTGGGCCACAGCAAGTGTTCAGGGAGTGCTTGCAGAATGAACGAACGAATGAATGAATGAATGAATGGTCTGCTCCAACATTTGTGGCAGCTGAAGGGCAGTTTGGGGCAGGTGTTGGAGGTGTGCACGGGAGGTAGGGAACCTCGGCCAGAGTTCCGTGGGAACCCTCAGCCCCTGCACGTGTGCTCCTGAAGACAGGCGTCAGGTGAACCCACGACCCATCTCAGTCAGAGGGAGACCCCCAAATCTCGAGTCAGGTGGGGGTGGGGCTGAGATCAGGGAGGTTTGGACAATTGAGGCTTTGTAGCCAGAGGCACCAGAAGGAGAGCTGACCCACCTGGGCAGACAGGTGGGAGTGCCAGCAAGGCAGGGGTGAGCAACAGCCCCCTGGACCAGCTGCCAAAGGTAGGCTTTTGGCCAAGGAATCACCTTCCCTTTGTCCTAGAGCTACGCCCCCAGAGGCCGGCACGGGTCCCTGGTTGTTGCCGCAGGAGCGGAGACCAGAGAATCGCCGGGACCGGGCAGTTACCTTTTGTTCACTCCGTGCTGTGTTAGACAGGGGACGGAGGGGCCCAGACCCCTGTCCACCTCCAAGGAGCTCCAAGCTGGCACAGTGAGAACACAACGGAGATGGGCACCTCAAAAACTACAGGGGCCACAGGGGACCCACCTGGCTTGGGGCTCTGGGAAGCCCTCTGGGGGTGAGAGCATCGCTGAAAGGGACAGAGCTAGAAAGGTGTTGGGCCGGGCTAGAGAGGAGGAAGTGGTCAGAATTCAGGACAGGAAGTACATGGGGGCCACGCCTTAGTCCCACACTCGGAGCAGGGACTGACTCCAGTGTTTTCCTTACCTTCCTCCAGTGCCTAGCCAGGGACGCCCACCAGGGGGCCGGCAGGCCAAGGGCCAGTGGGGACTTTCTCCTCCATGGCTCCTGACACTCTGAGCAGGCCTTGTTTTCTGCACGATGGGCTCAGGCTCGCAGCGGTCCTGGCCTGGGTGCTGCCGGCCACGCTGTGCTGTCCTGAGGTCTAGCAGCATCGCTCGCTCCTGCTGGCCGCTGGCCTCCACATCTACACAAACCCCCCCCAGAGCTGTCTCCACACCTCCCCATCCCACCCTAGGGTGGTGTTGCCACTGTGACCTCCACAATGAGGCTTCCCATGTGCCGGCGACCCACCAAGCCTCCACCGTGGGCCAGGCTGAAGCCAGGCCTTGGAGTGGCCCTGTCCTGCTTCCAGAAAGCCCAGGGAGGGACCCAAGGGGAGAGAAGCACAAGAGCTAGGAGAAAGCAGCCTCATGCTTCGAAGGTGAGGACAACTAACCAGACTCCCAGGGGTGGGTCAGGCACCCGAGGGGAGTTTCAAACGATGCACAGTGATCGGCCAGGAGCAGACAGGGAACCATATTCCTGGTGGGACGGCCGCCATGTGCGAGGGCCCCGAGGTGAGGGAATGCTGGGCACCCTAAGGATGGGGGATGGGCAGGGCGTGCTGGAAAGAGGAGGAGCGAGAAGTGAACTGCAGGAAAAGCGGAAAAGCGGCCTGAATGCCGTTCTGGGACTCTGGCTAGTCCTGTCCCTGAATGGGGAGGCTGGGATGAACCAGGCTCCATGGGGAAACTCCAGGCCCCCCGCTTTCTAGGTCCTTCCAAAATTCCTTACCATAAAGGAGCCTCAACTCCGAGGAGTGTGAAAAGTAATAAAGGAAAGCTTCATTTAGAATGGAGTCTGGAAGCCCTGACAGGGGAGCTCTCACGAACAGGGCACCTGTCCCAGGTGACCTCACGGTCCTGGGCAGGAAGAAAGTCACCTTACTGCCCTAGCGAGAGGAAGGCAGTTCTGTGGATGAGACCGCAGGCTAAGCCCCAGCCTCCTCGCAGACTGACCAGATAGAATGACTGGATGCTGGCTGCAAATGAAGCAGGGGCCGTTGGGGACACGGGGCTGCCTGGCTGTGAGCACCAGTGGAGCGGCTGGAGGAAGGGTCCAGCCAGGGGACCAGGCTGGAGCAGAGGAGAGCTGGTCACCAGATGGGGATCTGGGGACACAGGAAAAAGTGGCTTTGTCCTGCCGTAGCCAGGAAAGGCCAGGCTATCCCCAGGGACAAGGGGAGGAGCCAGCAGCAGTGTGGACAGACAGGCCTCTGTGAGGGGAAGCGCCCAGCTGGCTGGAGCCCAGTCCTCTTGGGATTCTCCTGGCAAATGGGCCCCAGAGTCGAGGTGCCCGGGCCCAGGGACCCTCAGCGAAGAGTCCCCAGGGGAGCCAGACGGGGAAGGTGAATCCCTTGAGGAGGTGTTCTCCCCATCCTTACCCCACGAGGCCACCTGGGGACAGGTTTTCCTAGGACGCCGGGCCCCGCCCCTCCGATAGGGCTGAGCCGCGGAGAGCGAGCTGGCGGGGGCGGGGACAAGGGGGAGCAGAAAGGGGTCCGCCCGGAGCTCCGCCCACCACCCGCGAGGCCCGACGGAGGCCGAGTCAGGACCCCGCCTCCCGGGCTAGTACCGGAGCCTCCGCGCACCCCCGCCCGCTCCCCGTACCGCGGCGGGAGCGCGCGGGGCGGGGCCCTCGGCGGAAAAATTAAAAGGTGCTGGTGGCCTGTCAGCCAATCCGGGAGCAGACGGGCTGGCTTCGGCCAATGGCTGCCGAGAATGCTAATGAGCGCTGACGCCACGAGGAGGGTCCATTCAAAAAGTCGCAGCTATTGTCGCGCCGGGTTGCGCGCGCCGGTCGGGCCCCGCCGTCGGACCGTGGGGGGACGGAGCGCGGGTGCCGAGGGGACCCAGCTCGGGACGGAGCCCGGCATGGCCGGAGCCGCGATGGCCGAGCCGGGCCGCGGGCCGCCCGCCGCGCCCGCGCCCGGCACTGAGGGGCTGCCGCGCGCCTTCCTTCAGAGCCTGCGCACCCTGTTCGACATCCTGGACGACCGGCGGCGCGGCTGCGTGCACCTGCGCGAGATCGAGTCCCGCTGGCAGGGCGCCGACGCCCGCGAGCTGCCCCGTGGCGTGCTCGAGGGCCTGCGCCAGGCGGCCCCGGCCAGCGGCTACCTGACCTTCGAGCGCTTCGTGGCCGGCCTGCGCACCTCGCTGCTGAGCGCCGACGGCGGCCCGCGGAGCCAGGCGCGCGCCCCGGCCCGGGGAGGCTGCCCGGCACGGCCCGGGGGTCAGCCGCCGCCGCCAACGCGCCTGGTGTTCCCGCCGGCTGACGAGCCACGGACGGTCCTGGAGAGGAAGCCCCTGCCCCTGGGCGCGCGGCCCCCGCCGGCCGTCCCCGGCGGCGCGGCCCGGAGCCTGGAGAAGCTGTGCGGACCCGCAGAGGCAGCGCCCGGTCCCGCGGAGCCCGAGCGGCCCCAGGGCGCGGCGCTGGAGCGGAGCCCGAGCGCGGACGCTGGTGAGTGCGGCGCGGCTACCAGCCCCTCCTCGTAGCTGCGCCCCCGCCGACCCCCCGCGACCAGCGTCTCAGGCCAGAGCCAGAGAGGTGCTGCGGCTGCTTCTCCTACCGCGGGGGGCGGGCGGCGAGCAGCTCTTCGTGGGCCTGGGAGCCCGCAAGCGCCTGGAGGGAAAGAGGCCTCCCGGTTTCCCGGTGTGCTCAGGGGCCAGGAGGCGGGCCAGCCCCTCCCCCGCCACAGCGGAGGCTACCGGGGCCCAGGGGCTGGCGGCTGACTTCGCAGACTCCACCGGGAAGCCCCCGTACAGGCCTGAGCTGAGCACTGAGTATACCTGTCCCACACCTGGGGACACTTAGGCTCTCGGTCACATCTGTGAATACTGCCTAGGCAGTTTTCCTCCAGTGCAGAGGAGAGAGGGGTCCAGACTGGGAGGGGCCCTAGCTGCCTTTTTGCCTTCTCAGTTTGGCAGCTCTGCTAAGACGGCTGGGCGGGCTTCCTCCACCCACTAGGCCAGGGCAGGTCTGAGGTGGCCCAAGGGGACCTGGCCTGGTTGCCAGGAAGAGAGCAAAGTGGTGGGTGGGTCTCCAACCCAATCTTCAAGGCCTGCGGGGGTGACACCAGGGAGAGACCCAGGCGCGGCCACTGTGGACGGCCCGCGGGCTCCTTGCCTGGCTTCCCGTCCCGTCAGCAGCCTCGGGAGATGGCTGAGAGGCTCCTCTGCGGGCCTCTCCAGTGTCTTCCCTGGGAATAGCACCTGCATTGTGGCTGGGAGCAGGGTCCAGAGCCCTCAGCCCGTTTAGCCTGCACCTCTGCACCACCCGGCACGGGCCTCCCGGTCCCACCATGGCCGCTGCCCGGCCTTTCTATGCCTTTACCGCTCCGCCAGCTTCACGGACCTCCGCCCCAGCCTCGCCCATATCCCCCAGGCCCATGACTGGTGCTCGGAGCCACAGTGCCTCCCGGCCTCCTTGGTGCAGCCGTCCAGCAGCCCACCCCAGGCTGGGGGCTCCCCCTGCTCCTCACTGCCCAACCACGTGTCCCTGTGTTGTGGGCAGGCAGGGGCACGTCTGAGTACAGGGCCAGTGCCATCCTCGTGGCTGCACGGAGTTGAAAATTAGCCATGGGACGGGGCTTTGGAGGCCTCAACCTGCGGTCCCGCTCTGTCCTGGTGCCTCACCCCCGTGGGGCAGCTTTAGTCTCAGGCCAGGCTTTCACCGTCGCCTTTTCCAGCAGAGGCCCAGACAAGAGGCACGGCATGTTCTAGAGCTCCAAAGTTCCCCGGCTTCCCAGGAAGGGAAAGCCCCCATACTCACAGAGCTCCCCGCCCCCCTCCAGAGATCCAGCAGCCTCTTCTCCATCCCCTGCTGGAGCTCAGTGCACCCAGGCCTGCCCTGGCCCCGTGGGTACAGGCTGCTAGCTCAGGCCCAGGTGGGGACAGGGCTGTGTCTGCCTGCTGGCCACCCTGAGCATCCAGTGTGCCGTCACCCGGGAATCGGCCCCAACACCAAGCCCAGGGGCTCGGGGCTTGTTCCGCGCCCTCCAGCCTCCCTCTGCTGATCTTCCGTGCCAGCCACGCAGCCTGGGCAGGTTAGGACACGAACTCTGGGCTGGCTCAGAGCCTGTCTGCCAGGGCTGGCTGGAGGCCTGCAGAGACTTGGTGCCAGCCCTGTGGACGTGTCCCCTCCTTGCACCGCCGCCCCCAGGGCCAGGGGCAGAGCCTATGAGGCTGAGCCTGGCGTGGGGGAATAGGGGAGGGTGGCCTCCTCCACACCCACACCCCACCCCACCCCTCTTGGGTTGCCCTGCACACACTCCCCATCCCCCAGGGAAGGCAGTGGCCCCGCTAGCTTTTCACCGCCAAGCACACTGAGCTGCCGGCGGAGCCCTAAGTTACCTCCCAGGTGTGGTTTGCCACATATGCGCCCGCCCAACTTTGTATTTTATCCTTCCTGGGAAAAGTGAGGTCTGGGCGACCCACGCCCTCCCATTCCACCTGCGCCGACTCCTGTCAGCCCTGAAGGCCCCGGCAGACCAGGAGGGAGAAGCAGGGACGACCAGAGGCCTGCCACTCTCCCTGTACTCAGCAGTCCACGAGCCCCTGCAGTGTACTCGAAGTACCCTGGGCGCCAGGATCGCTGAGAAGAACCGGGTAAAGCCCCTACCCCAGGGCGCTCCTGCTGGGGCGTGTGCGTGGGCACACGCCTCTGTGCTGTGTGTGCAGACCCGGAGCCTCAGCGGCCACCCAGCCCTCCCCAGGGGAGGGGGGAGGGGAGCTGGTGGGGATCAAGTGGGGAAGCAGCCCCCCGCCAGGCACAGAGGCAAGGCGTGTGCTGCGCTAGGTCGTTGCCCGTGCTCCCAGGATGGGTCGAGATGGGCGAGGGTCCACGCAGGGGCTCTGAGTCGCCCACGACCCCAGAGACACGTAGGCCTGGACACCCAGCTTTGGACCGCCAGGTTCGGGGTGAGGGGCGCTGTGCTTGACTAGGCAGGCCTGGAAGTGAGCCAGGTCCTTGCCCCTCTGGGCAGGTGCGGGGGCCTGCAGGGCCCGGGAGCTAGGCATGGGCGATGCCTACCGGGCCCCCCGGGCCCGAGGGGAACGTCGGAGACACACCATCACCAACGGCGTGGACTGTGACCTGGTGAGCGGGGGCTCGGGGGATTTCTCACCTTGCCTGGGATAGGACTCAGCCCCCACCCTTGGTCTCCTAGACCACTCCTCTGCCTGGGAGGTGGCAGTCAACGCTGGTTCTGGGGGACCTGTGGTTGGAATGTCAATTAATTAGAAACATCTGTCCCCATGTCTGGGCTTGAATCCACTGGAGGCACGGCTCTAAGCCAGACGAAGTGCATCAGGGAGAAGGCAGCCTCTGTGCACCATGCAGGGGGCACGGCCCCTCCCCAGAGCTGCCGGGCACCAGCCTGCTTCACGGGGCTCACCTTCGCCATAACTTAGCTCGGCTCACCTGCTGCATGCTCGCCACTTGCCCTAAAGGAAGCTGCTGAGCTTGGGGGTGTTGCCTGTGTTCCCCTGGGGAGGCCTGCGTGGAGGGGCCGAGGGAGGGCAGCCCCCCATCCCCAGCACCTGCAGGAGGAGAAACGGGGCGGTGCTTCGCAACTCGGGCTTGGGGAGGACTCACCCCCGTACAGGCGTGTGCGCGTGCGCCGGCGCGGCCGGCCTGCGCAGGGCCGTGTGGAGTCGCGGGGCTGTGGCTCCGGACGCGTGCACGTGGGCCCTCGCAGGCGTGCGCCGCGTGTGCTCATTCCCACGTGTGCGTCACCCATGTGGCAGCTGAAGCAGATGAAGGAGCTGGAGCAGGAGAAGGAGGTGCTGCTCCAGGGTCTGGAGATGATGGCTCGGGGCCGCGACTGGTACCAGCAGCAGCTGCAGCGTGTGCAGGAGCGCCAGCGCCGCCTGGGCCAGAGCAGGGCCAGCGCTGTGAGTGATGCCGCCGGAGCTAGGCTGTCCCCGTCCCTGGACAGAGGGACCCTCCCTGCACGTGCAGGAACCACCCACCCAACCCCAGGCACCCCCAGGTAGACGCAGGACTGCCCTGTTCCCGGACGCATCGGCCATCCCTCCCCGTGGGGTGCTGCCCCCCCAACACACACGCTGAGATGTCCCCTGGGACACAGGGTGCCCCGGAGCAGGTGTCCCCGCCAGCAACACCCATGGGCTCCCTCTCAGCTCAAGCAGCAATTTGGGGAGACAGGATTGCCGCCTGTGAGGACTCCCTCAAGGCACGGCGGCTGGCCCTGGCTGCTCCTGCTCGCTGACCTTCCCCCTTTCTGCTCTCCTCTCAGGACTTGGGGACTGAGGGGAGCCCCCTCCCACTGGGCCGGCTGCTGCCCAAGGTCCAGGAGGTGGCGCGGTGCCTGGGGGAACTGTTGTCTGCAGCCTGTGCCGGCAGGGTGAGTGCCCCCCAGACCGCCCAGCGCCCACCTAGGGCGCATGCCCATCTTGGCACCACCCCTCCCCCTTGTCCTGGAGGCTGGGCCTGCCTGACCGTGCCCTCCCGTAGGCTCTGCCCTCACTGTCCTCGGGGCCGCCGTGCCCGGCCCCGGCCCCTGCCTCACCGTCGGCCCCGGGCTGGCAGCAGCAGACCATCCTCATGCTGAAAGAGCAGAACCGGCTCCTCACGCAGGTGAGGTGGGGGAGGGGTGCGGGAGGGGTGCGGGGGGGGAGGGGCGCGGCTGGAGGACCGATGGGCCCTGACCGACCTCCCGCCTGCCCAGGAGGTGACCAGCAAGAGCGAGCGCATCACGCAGCTGGAGCAGGAGAAGTCCGCCCTCATCAAGCAGCTGTTTGAGGCCCGTGCCCTCAGCCAGCAGGACGCCGGGCCCTTGGACTCCACCTTCATCTAGCTGGCCACGCGCTTGGACACAGGGCTCTGGGGACCTGGCCTGGCAGTCAGCCGGGCAGGCACCTTCTTGAGCCCACTCAGGCTGAAGGACGCCCGACTGGCCTGGACACGGGTTTCTTCCTCTTCCAATCTGGGCTCCCCCAGACCGCCCCGCCCCCCAGCCCAGGTGGAGCCAGCAGGTGGGCTGTGCCCCAGAATGTTCTGTGGCTCCAGATACGGACTCAGTCCTAGTCTTGGGGGGCTGAACCGGGGTGGGGCTCCATCGTGCTAACACAGCCTGAAGCTGCTCCTGCCGCCGTCGGTGGACAGCGGGGGTCTCCTCTTCACTTTACCCGGTCTCAGGCGGCCCTGGGCAGGCAGCTCTGGCAGGCCGGTCCTCTGTGACCTGGGGTCTCCAGTGAAAGATCCTACTGCACTTCCGACCGCAGCCAGCAGAGGGCGCCTCACACATGGCGGCCTGGAGCCGCCCTGGAGCTGCCACTGCCGGGGTGGGATGGGGTCTGACTCGGGGTCCCCGAGGTGGACCTGAGCACCTGGGGACCTGACAGGTGGTTGGTGCGGGAGCCCCAGGCCTAGGGGCTGTCTGTCCTTCAGGCAGGCCCATGTGGAGGAGATAAGGGGTGGTTTCCAGGAGTGGGGTCGGCCTGTGTCCGGTTCTGGAGGAAAGTGATCAGAGTTCATGCCTGGGCTGAGGCTGGCCTGCTTGTCCCTCCTCACGGACCCCGGGTCCTGGAGCTGTCACTCCTCCTTGGCAAGACTAAGCCACACAGAGCAACCTGTGCTCCAGGCTCAGGGCCTTGGGCCCCCAGACACCCTGGCCAGGGTGGGACCTGGTCACCCGGTTGCTTCGGCGTGCCCCTGCCCTGGGGAGGGCCCCGTCCCCAGGAGGGACGTCAGCATGGGCCTGCCAGATGTGCCCCGGGGTTCCTCACAGGCCGAGCACCCCCGCCAGGACCTACCCCACATGACTCAAGGCTGGGAGAGCCTCCCCCCTCTGGTCTGCCGTCTCCTGGAACACCCCCTCCCTGCTTCCCCTGGCTTGCTCCTACCCAGCCCTCCAGGATGGCGTGAGGGCCGCCCAGAGGTCTGGGCCGTAACAGTGGAGGTGGCAGCCTCTGGGCGGGCAGGCTCGGCAGCAGTGAGCGCTGGGGTGTCCGGCGTGCCCCGGCTGTGGCGTTCCCTGTGCTGTCTTCACACAGCTCGGGAGGCAGGAGACCACAGTGTCTTTCATCGGGAGAACTTCAGCAGAACGCGCCCCTGTGGCAGCGGGGGGAGGGGGCCTCAGCAGGCAACTCAGGGACAGAAACCCCTCTTGTCCTTGGGGCTCCGTGCGGGGCGAACAAACATGTCCTCTCTGTTTGCAGTCTGAAGTCAGGCCACCTGCGGGGCGCTGGACACATCAGGGGAGAATTTTAAGTGGCCCTCGTCAGCTGGCAGAAGCCAGCACCTGCTCTGTGAGGCGCCGGTGACACCTGGGACCGAGTTAGTCTTGAGGGGGGAGGTTGACGTCTTTGGCTTCTATCCACACGCTCAGTTCTGACAACCAAGATGTCTCAAGACGCTCCCAAAGGTCCCAGGGGTGGTGGTGGCAGAGACCCTGGCCCTGAGGGGAGCCCTGTCCCAGAGGATCGTAACCTCCCCTGGTCCTAAGGAGCTCACGGAGGTCAAGTCCCAAGGAAAACGAACATCTCCAAGTTAGACTTTTTTGCAGACACTGTGAGGAGAGTGTCCCCCACGAGCCAGCAGAAACCACCGATTCCATAGACAGTTCAGACAGTGGAATTATCAGAGAATATAAAATACTTTTTATACGTCTGAAAAAATAAAAGGTTCTTGAAAATATGAACAAGGAAGAGTCTTCACACTTTCTGACTCTGTGAAAGCATGGTCTATAAAGATGAGCAATAAGCATAAAAAGAAGAAACAAAAATATAAATTGAAATAAAAAACTCAAATAGGCTAAACTCGAGATGAAAACGTTAGTGAGAAAACGAGCTTAGGAACCGATTCGGAGCGCAGCCCAGAGACTCAGACCGGAAGCGGAGACGAGAGGGGGCGTCTTGAAGGGCAGAGGGAGGGGGTCGCCCATCTGGTTGCATTTCTTGAAAGAGGACAAGGAAGGAGGCGCAACACATGAGACAAACTAGCTTCAAGCTTCCCAGAATTGTCTCAAAACCTCAGTCCTCAGGTCCAAAATCCCAACAGCTGCCAGCCAGGCTGAATAAGAAGAACGCCCGTTTTTCTCTTACAAGGTTACGGAGGAAGCCGGCGGTGAAGGCAGTGGCCTCCGGGGGTACCACCACCAGAGAGGCTGGCGGCTTTGATGGCCGAGACCTAGAATTACCTCCAAGGCCAGACCCAGAGACACTCGAGAATAAAGGCAAAATGTAAACATTTCAAGAAAGACTTGAGAGTTTACCACAATAGGATTTCACTAAAGGACAGACTGGAGGAAGGCCTTCCAAAAACGGGCAGAAGAATGAATCCTAAGTCAGGAGGAGTTATCTATTGCTGTAACTTAAGTAACTTAAAGCTCAGTGGTTTAAAGCAATAGTTTTGTTTTTTGTTGTTTTTAACGTTTATTTAGTGAGAAAGAGCAGGAGAGGGGAGGGACCAGGCGAGAGGCAGAGAGAGAGCGCGTCCCAAGCAGGCTCCGCACTGTCAGCACAGAGTCCGACGCGGGGCTTGAACTCGTGAACTGTGAGATCACGACGTGAGCTGAGACCAGGAGTCGGACTCTTAACCTGCTGAGTCCCCCGGGGCCCCCCAATCAACAGTCACTTTCTTGCCATTTCTGTGGGGGAGGACTCAGGAGCGGTCGCGCCGGCCAGTTCCGGCTTGCAGTCTCCTGAGGCCACCGTCCCCAAAGGGCCACTTCCAAGATGGCGCCCTCACAGGGCTGTTGGCAGAGCACCTGGGTGCTTGTCACCTCGGGTGTCCTCTCAGCACCGCAGCGGGTTCCCTGGAGCGGAGACCCAAGGGAAGCCGCCACGAGGGGGCCACGTGACGGAGGAGTCACGTCCCTGAGTCCCACCCCCGTTTCTCTTAACTCTGTTCGTTAGCAGCCCGTCCTAAGTCCAGTCCTTTCCCGAGGGGCGTGGGAGGGAACCGGCGCCCCCTTTTCAAGGAAGGAGGATCGAATAACCTGTGCACGAATGTTTAAACCGACCAAAGTACGTAATTAAGTCTAAGCAAACCGGACCGTGTGTACTAGTATCGCCAGTTCGTGTGGGGGGACAGGGTAGGACGGGTCCCGGCGGTCCGGCGTGCAGGCAGGGCAGAGGGGTGGCGGCGGTCCGCGGTGCTGGAGTCGTTCGTAAGAAGGGACGAGATGGCCACCTTAAATTGTATTAAGTGTGTCTCGAAATGCCTAGGAGAGCCGGGCACCACAGTAGCTCTCGGGGTGTGCCTTCCCGAGAAGGGAGAGGCAGGGGGACAGGGTGAGAAAAGGAAAAAGAAGTTGGATCTTTAAGGACAAACAAAACCCCCTAAAACACAATAAGGCGATAGAGCTACATTGGGAATCACAACATAGGTGAATGGATTAAACTCTAATTGTCAGATTGGAGTTTTAGAAACTCAGATAGCTGTTTTAAGAGACAGACCTAAACTGTGGCATCAAAAAAAA
Source organism: Paradoxurus hermaphroditus (assembly GCA_004024585.1). Taxonomy (NCBI): domain Eukaryota; kingdom Metazoa; phylum Chordata; class Mammalia; order Carnivora; family Viverridae; genus Paradoxurus; species Paradoxurus hermaphroditus. The sequence goes on along the minus strand of PITB01026417.1, from coordinate 3,330 downwards.
AAAAGAAAGAAAGGAAAGCTTGAGTGACTGCATTAATATAAAACAAAACAGATTTTTAAAGCCAAAGACATTGCTAGCGATGTTATTAGAGTAACTCCCTAATAACAACAAGCCGAAATTACCAGGGAAATAGAACAAGCCTGCACTTACCAGTCGCTCAGTGACAGCCTCAAAACGTGCCAACTACAAAAGATTCAGACATTTCACTCAGCTCTGCAGGTGGCATGCAGGTGTTCATGGCGATTGGCCGTGAGACGCATGTAAATTAAGACAACTACAGCGAGGGGCGCCCGGGCGGCTCAGTCGGTCAGGCGTCCAACTTCGGCTCAGGTCACAATCTCGCGGTCTGTGGGTTCGAGCCCTACATCTCTGTGCTGACAGCTCGGAGCCCGGACCCCGCTTCAGATTCTGTGTCTCCCTCTCTCTCTCTCTCTGCCCTTCCCCTGCTCACGCTCTGTCTCTATGTCTCTCAAAAATAAATAAACGTTTAAAAAATTAATTAAAACAAAAGAAAATGTCTCTCACACAGACCACGTGCTCCAACCGGGTTGCAGGGAAGTGCCGAGTCAGCACCGAAATGGGAACCAGAAAAAGTCCAGACTTCCGGGTGTTAAAACCCACGCACCTAAACAGCTCACGTGTCAAATAAGAAATTACAATGAAAAAGGAAAAAAAAAGCTGACCTACATGGAAACAAAAAGGACACGCAGCCAACACAGACAAGTGGGAAATGCATCCAGACACATAGATACTTCCATCAGGAGAGAAGAAAGCTAATAAGTAATAAACGAGGCATTGAATTTCAGAATTTCAGAAGCTGGAAAAAGAGCAGAATAAATAACAAAGCGTACGGGAGGAAGAAATTGTATTTAATTTTTAATGAACCTTTACTACATACTTGCTACTTTTCTTGATTTGGGGGAACAGGCAAGCAAAACACACAAAAATTCTTGCTCACATAATACGCTTGAGATGGAACGAAAGAGATTGGAGTGCAAATCCGTGAAACAGAAAACACGCCTCAGAGAGAACATCACGGAAGGCAAACGCGTGGCTGAGAAAACAGACGCTTGGCCAGACGAGTGAAGAATACGGTATGGGGCAGACACAGATGCTGGGAACAGAAGCGGGGGGTCGTGGGCTGCGAAGCAGGGATTAGGCAGATACCAACAGGCCATGCCAGTCCCCTCGAAGTGGATACGCTCCTAGAAAGACAAAATTAACTCAAGAGCAGAAAGCCGTGTCGCTCTATAAGCAGGGAAGAAATGGAAGTCGTGGTTTTAAACCTCACCGCAGGAAAACGCCGGCCTGCGTTATTCTACAGGGAAGTTCTGTTAGTCAGGGAACAGAGAATGCAAGTGCTTGCAAAGTTTTCCAGAGGAAAAGTTTCCGATGCTAATCTAACCCTGATATTCAAACTGAAGAGGGACGTCACAGGAAAGGAGAAGGACAGTCTAACTAACCCATCCCGGAGACACATCGTTAATCCTAAGAATAAAATTGTCGCAGGGCGCCTGGGGGGCTCAGTCGGTGGAGCGCCTGACTCTTGATTTCGGCTCAGGTCGTGATCCCAGGGTTGTGGGATCAAACCCCGCTTTGGGCTCTGTGCTGAGTGTGGAGCCTGCCTGAGATTCTCTCGATCGCTGCTGAAGAGCTCGCTCTCTATCAAAAAAAAAAAAAAAAAAAAGAACCAGCTTGTGCGTTGGTTTGCAAATTCCAGGAAAACCATAGGCACATCCAGCACAGGAAGGAGAGGATGCTATTTTATGGAAAAGCTGGAAACCTGGAGGCATTTTTCTGAACCCAAGTCCCCTGGAGAGAAGCAGGGGTTCAGGGTGACCGCCACCGGCGAGCGGCAGGGGGTGGGTTTCTTGTAGGAGAGGCGGCGCACCTGTCCCCCGCGGGGCGGTGGGCCCGGAACTGAGGATTCTTTCCCGAGGACATTCTTCCGCGGAGTCTGTGCTGGGTGCGCCTTCCCGGCGGTGCAGCGCCCCCTTCTGGCTCCGTAGCGAGGTTCCTCTAGGAATGTGCACACACAATCAGTGTTTAGATTCGGGACAAATTGTGGTTGAAATACCGACGGGGTTTATTTATCAAGGACCTTGGTGAGCCAATTCGAGAGATTTCTGTGGAAGAGCTCAGGCCTCCAGCGAAAGCAGCAGAGACGGGACTTTCCTCCCAGAGATCAAGACACCCTAGTGCTCCCTGGATGAATGCCCTGGTGTGGGCATGGAGCCGGAGGAGAACCGTGTCTGCGGACCCGACGGGGGCCAGGCACGCCCTGCCCATCGGGGCAGAAAGGCCGGCCCACACGATACAAGGCCTGGGACGACCGGTTCCCCACACGGGAGAGCGGGAATCGGAACCCTTCCCTCACATCCTACACAAAAACCACATCCAGGCGGATCGAAGACTCGCAATCAGCAAAACAATAAAACCTTTAAAACGTGTTTTTCTAAGTTTATTCATTTACTTTGAGAGAGAATCCCAAGCAGGCTCTGCGCTGTCAGCACAGACCCAGACGTGGGGCTCCAGCCCAAGAACCGTGAGATCGTGACCTGAGCTGAAACCAAGAAAGACTTGGACGCCTAACCGACTGAGCCCCCCAGGCGCCCCGACGACAAAGCCTTCAGAAAGCGACTTAGGAGAACATCTTGTGACCTCCTGGTGGACTAGTCACTCGAGACCCTAAAGGCGCAGAAGGTATTTCAGAAAAGCGACACGCTTGGACTAATTCAGAGTTTCCGTGACTTCACTGCCAGGATTCACGTCCAGAGTCTACGAGAAGCATGCCTGCGAGGGAACACACAAAGATAAACAATCTCTAGAAAACGGACCGAGAGCCTGACAGGCGCTTCACGGCGGACAGGAAAAGCACCCCGCCCTGCCCCTTGGGTAACACAGGAAGCGTCGCCGAAATCTCCAGATGACACGTTCACCAGCTTATCACAAATCGACGTTGCACAATTCCCAGTGTCGGAGGAACTGGAGCCGTCGCGCCTGGCCTGGAGAGCGGCAGATGGTGCCACAGTTTTGAAAACAGCACAGACGCAGTGTTTGCCGGCGACGCGGAACACACGTGCCCACAACCACCCACTGGTTCCTAGGAAGTTCCCCAGGGAAATGCGTGCGAATGCAGAGAAAAACCAGCCCGGAGCCGGAGACCCCGCCGGGCTCGTGCTCGCCGATGGCGCGCCGGCTTCGGGGGAAGCCGCGCCGGGAGAAGATGCGGCAACCACAATAAACCAACCACAACTAAAGAGGTCTACGGGGATGGACCTCAGAAGTCACGTGAGCGCAAGAAGCAAGTTACAGAACCGTCTGTGCAGC
>PITB01026416.1:0-14486 GCA_004024585.1 Paradoxurus hermaphroditus | reverse complement strand
AGGCGGGGCGGCGTGTGTGACGGGCGCGCTTTCACACGAGGAGGGGAACGGCTTGCCTGTACGAAAGAGGGTTCTGCAGCCCGGGGAGCAGCTTCGTTCAGAGAGCTACGAGGGTTCAGCAGTGCCGCCTACCTTTGCAGTGTATCACCCGGCGTTTCCCTTGTGATTTCGGAGACAGGGACAGAAGCGCTAGATGAAGAGACAGCGAGAACTGCAGGAGGGACCTGGGGCAGCTGGCTCTGGGTGGGGGTGGCCCCCCGTCCCTGCAGCGGAGCCTGTGGGGGCTCAGGACCTGGCTCCGAGGGCGCAGGGCGATTACAGTTTCAGCACGCGGTTCCACGCTCCCCGAACAGGAAACGAGTACTAAATACAGCATGTGCTCTACCTACGGGGGGGCAGGGGCTGACTTTGATATAAATTTCGGTTCCGAATCGAAGGGGGGGGGAACCGGAAATGTTAAAAGGAGGCGGGTTTGTCTAACGGGTGACATGCCCGTTATGCAATGATTCTGCATTTTCAATGTGCTTTTAAAGAAGGTTAATATCCTAACAATAGCATCTACCTTATTATAAAACGGGTTAAAAAAAGAACAGATATATGGGAAGGTACATTGTGAACTATTAGTTTTCGGCTTAGGAGACGGAGGGCAGAAAGAAAGGGTAAAGAAAAGCTCCGTTTGGACAGAGTGACCACTTAGCGCAGAGAGCTTCCCTTTCGGGGGACACAGGTGTCGCCGCGGGAGCCCCCGGGGGAGGAAGGAACAGCAAAGGCAACACGCGACTTTTAACCTAGAAGTCCCGTTTCCGCACGTACGACATCTCCCTCTTCCTCCTTGTTGGCGCGCCTTGAATCGGTTTTCAAGGGGGTGAGGGAAAGGGCCCAGTCTTTGTGACCAAGTCACGGGCCGTGTCTGCGACCCGAGCCCCGACCCGTGGGCACAGCCTTGGCGGCACTCGGCCTGCCGGCCCCGCCACGCAGACTCCGCGTGTGACGAGCGACCCCCGGAAGTCCTGAGGGGAGTGAGGGGCACCCGCGCGGAAGTTAAGCGGGACTTACCTGCGCTGAAGACGGGCTCCTTGGGTTTGCTGTGGAGTGAAACAGAAACAGCGTTTTGTTTATTATTTCTTTCTTATTTAATATAATTTATTGTCAAATTGGTTTCCATACAACACCCAGCGCTCATCCCAGCACTGGGTGCCCGTCACCCGCTCTCCCCTCTCCCCCACCCCCTACCCCATCAACCCTCAGTTCGTTCTCTGTATTTAAGAGTCTCTTGTGGTTTGCCTCCCTGCCTCTCTGTAACTCCTTTCCCCGCTTCCCTTCCCCCGTGGTCTTCTGTTAAGTTTCTCAAGACCCACACATATGGAATCTGTCTTTTTCTGACTGACTCATTTCACTCAGCATAATACCCTCCAGTTCCAGCCACGTTGCCACACATGGCCAGATTTCATTCTTCCTCATTGCCGCGTGGTATTCCATTGTATATATATAACCACATCTTCTTTATCCATTCGTCGGTTGATGGGCACTTGGTCTCTTTCCAGGATTTGGCTCTTGTCGAAAGTGCTGCTATGAACATCGGGGTGCACGTGCCCCTAGGCATCGACACTCCTGTAGCCCTCGGGTAGATTCCCAGCGGTGCTCTTGCTGGGTCGTAGGGTAGCTCTATTTCTAGAGGAAATAGAGGTTTTTGAGGCACCTCCACACCGTTCTCCAGGGCGGCTGCACCGGTTTGCATTCCCGCCAACAGTGTAAGAGGGTGCCGGAAACAGGGTTTTAAAGGGAGGCTGGCGGCAGGTGGTTTAACCTCATTCACGAAAGACCCCCTCGCCCCCCGGTGGCGGCCAGGCCGGTCACACCGGTGCTGCATCAGGGATTCTCGCTGATGAGAAAAACAAAACCACGCAACCGCAGAACGGGACAAGTGCACGTGAGAATGTCTAAGACCAGGTGCGAGAGACTGTGACCTCAGCTCTGTGGCCCCCGCCGGGCTGTCTGTGAGAACAGGTGTCTTCGGAAGGATAGCGAGCTTGATCAGGATCTGAGCAGCCGCGTCGACGTGCGTCAAGGTCTGCTCTTCCCCCCTCTGCTCTCCAGACGGGACGGACTCCTTTAAGCCCAGCAAATGCCTGACACAGGACCCTTCGAGCCCAGCTCCTGGCAGGGTGGCTCCCGTGAGAAGGAAAAGAGGGAAAACATAAGGGATATCGGGGTGCAGCCATCTCATCAGCGTTGTGGGGACCCGCCGCGGATTTCGGCCCGGCTGGGACCGCCCCGTGACTGCACCTGGGAAACCAAACCCCCAGAGCCTTCAAGGTCACGCCACTGAGGGATTAAGGACGTCCCCGGGGGCCGGCTTCCCCGGGGGTGGGGGAGCTGGTGTGAGGGGCCCCCAGGGCAGGCAGCATGCCCTACCACCCCCCAGGACAAGCATCTGCCAGACGCGATGCAGGGCGGGAAGCGTGTCCTGTCCAAACCCGGCTCTGCGGGACCCCAGGGTCCCCGCCGCCTTCCCCGCACACGCTGCTTCCTGGGTTGCCTCCTGCTTCACGATACGGAACAAGACGGACGACAGAAACCTGCCTGAGAGAGCCACGGAAGCACTCGGGTCTGTGAGTGCGTCCTTTCTTTCTTTCTTCCTTTTTTTTAAAAGTGCCTGAGCAGAAACAGTCCTGGTACTACTTTTCTCCTCCATTTTTTTCTTGAAATACGTTGAGAAACGCACCAGTAAGAGTCGGCCTTAACCCCACCGTATACTAAGTCGTATTGTCAGTCGACTTGGCTTCCAGATGATCTCACGCAGGGCCGGGGGATCTCGGCCGATGCTTCGGAAGCGCTGGGCAGTCTGCTCGCGTGTGCTCTCGGCAGCCGGAGCTGTTGCGAGCTTAGTTTTCGGGACTCTAACCTCTGGTCATTGAAAACCGCTCTGAGAGGGGCGCCCGGGCGGCTCCGCCGGTGACACGCCCGACTCTTGAGTTCAGCTCAGGTCACGATCTCCCGGTTCCTGAGTTTGAGCCCCACGTCGGGCTCTGTGTTAACAGTGTAGAGTCTGCTTGAGATTCTCTCTCCCTTCCCCTCCTATGCATGCACTCTCTCTCTCTCTCTCAAAACAAACTTAAAAAATTTTTTTAATTAAAAAAATAAAAAAAAAAACAACTTACTCTGAAAGCATGGCACTAAACTCGTAAGTCTCACACTGGCCTCGAGGCCCTAACGCCGTGTCTCCTGACAACTTTACTTCTCTGTCCGCATCTCCCTTTGCTGTCCCCTGGTCCATGAATCTAGCCGCCCTGTCCTTGGGCCCCTCACACGTGCCCGGAGCTCCTGTGACAGGGGACTGGCCTGGCTTCCCCTGCTCCTGGACATTGTCCCCTGGCCCCTACACTGTCTGTGCTTCCAGCCTCTTCCCAGGGAGGCCTCTGAGGCCCTGCCACCCCCTGGGGCCCTGCCCGCCACACCCCGTGCCCCGGCCAGTGGTATTTCTCCGCAGGGCTCCCAACAGCCCTGTCCTTCCACGCTGTGCCCCCCCCTCACCCAGCGGCGGGTAAGCGCCGTGAGGGCGGGGGTCTCTGCTCGGCCCGCTGCTGTGGCTCACTGCTGTGACGGCAGACAGCGCCACCTGGCACCTGGCGAGGCTGGGGATGGAGGTAGGGGGGTCCCCGGGCTCTCCTGGCGGGTCCTCAGACTTCACCACGCGCTGTGCCTCCAGGGATCCCTGTCGACTCTCCTGTCCCTCCCTCCCGCAGGGGTGGCCGCTCCCACCTGGCACCTGGTACACAGGGCAGACAATTTCTCCCAGCTCCCCTTCTCTGTCCTCGGACGACAGCAGGTGACATGCCTGTGCCTCAGAGGGGGTGTCTTTCCATGCTCCGGACCTGCTCCTGATCTGTCACGAGCTCGCTGAAGGTCTGCAGAAAGGTGTGCATGTGCGCGCACGTGTGTGCATGCTCGTGTGTGCGTGTGAGCGCTTGTGTGTGCGCGTGTACGTGTGTGCGTGTGTGAAGCCCCCCCCCCGTGTGTGGGGCTCACATGAATTCCGAACGACCACGACAGTCCACGCCCCACTTAATTGTTCCCTGAGCTCTGGGCTGCTCCCTCCGGTCCCCAGCGGCCCCCCCCCCACCCCGGCAGCTCAGTCCAGGGTCAAGGCAGCCGTGGGCCCGTCTCTCCTAAGTCGGGCTTGTCGCCGTGTGGGTTTTAGTTCACCACGTTACTTTGTGACCCCAGCTGCATGGCGGGTTTAAAAGAGCCATGCTTTTGTCGCCGCCGGCCGGCTTTCGCTGTCTGCGATTGTCTAAGCGGGAACACGAGTCTTAACTCCGACTTTCACACGTGATGAGACCACAGGCAGGGTGAGGACACGGGAGGGCGGCAGAAGCAGGAGACGACAGAGCAGGCCTACGGGTTACAGGAACATAGTGACGGGGAGGCCAGGCAGGGAATCGGACAGGAGGGCCGTCTTTCCATCAGGACTTTTTGATCACAGAAGTGGAAAGACCCCAAAGCCGGGAACACAGGCATAAGCGATCCAGAACCCTTCCTGGAGACGGAGGAGAGCAATTACGAACTGTGTTCCTCTTAGAGCGATCCGTGGGGCAGTTTGAGTTCCAGACACAGGGTGGCCTGTGGACTCCTGAGGCCGGGCTTGCGACGTTACAGGGAGAATCGAAGATCTTGGGGGGACAAGGTGTGGGTGTGAGCCACCGAGGGTCATGGAGAAAGGGACCGGGGAACCCGGAGGTGCTCTCAGTCCTTACGTCGTGCTCTGAGCTGAGTGGCACGCTGTGGGCATACTGTATTTAGAAGGGATACGATTTCCGTGTTTCATTCTTGAAGAAAGCTACATTTTTTCCACTTTTGTAGAAAGCTACATTTTTATTTTATTCTTCTTAAAATGTTTATTTAATTTTGAGAGGGAGCGAGCGGCATAGGGACAGAGGGAGAGGGAGGGGGAGAATCTCAAGCAGGCTCTGCACTGGCAGCACAGAGCCCGATGTGGGGCTTGAACTCATAAACCGTGAGGTCATGGCCTGAGCCAAAATCAAGAGTCAGACGCCTAACCGACTGAGCCCCCAGGCACCCCAGAAAGCTACATTTTTGAAGAACAAAAACACTGTCTTTCCTTTTGAATCCGTTATTCCCGCCTCTGCACCACCACCTTCCTTAAACAGCAACAGAGCGCCTGGGAAACGGGCTCAAACCTTTTAAGCACAAACCTGTGGGGCGGGGGTAAGGGGCAAACCCAGAGAAGGCGGCACAGCCCTGATCCCGCATTAAAGACGCCTCGGCCTCCGATCAAAATCTGTCAACCGGAGCCACACGCCGAACACCTGCCCCTTCCTGAGCTCACTGTCGGCAGCTTGAAAGTGGACCCTGGGAACCTGACACTGACAAACGGGCCTGGGCTGCGAGTGCACTTGGCTCGGGATGAGGCCGCCTCCCTGGCGCTGGGCAGGCTGTCTCTGATCACCTGTTCCTTAGTGTGAGCTACGCGGAGAAACAAAAGTGGGTGACATTAACGCTCCCCGGACAGCCAGGGTGCGGTTCCGTGGGGGAGGCGGACTCGACGCCAGGACCGCAGCGAGGCTTCGCGCACCCTTGTCCCCGTGGGGAGCCGACGCGGATGCCCCCCACCCGCCCTCCGGAAGCCCACGGGAGACGTCAGGCGGAGGGAAAGGACCTCCCCGCTGGAGAGGAGACCCTCGCCTCCTGGCCGGGCTGCCTCGGCAGCGGCCGACACCTCCCGAGCGGACAGTGTCGCGCTCGGGGCTGGTTCCTGCTGCTCTGTTTTGGCAGGAGGATTTGCGGACAGAGCGTGGGTTTCCTTGAACCGGTTGGCTCGGGAGACCGTCTCGAGGGCTCTCGTAGGCTAGAAGCAGGACCTGGGGACCCGCGGGGGACGCGAGGCAGCCGGGAGCCTGTGCCAGACCAGCGGCTGGCTCTGGGGGCAGCAGGAGAAACGCAAACAGTTGAGCCAAGCGAAAGCTCCCGCCCTGAGCCGCGAGCTCACGCGCACGCGGCGGCTCCGGCCACCTGAGGCCACAGCGCACGTCATCGGCTCCCCGATGGGTTCACCGGGGACTCGGCAGAGGGCGGGCTACCAGCGGCTGTTTGTCTTTTCATCTGCTAACACTCGCCTTGCCCCGCGGCGGGCGGGGCGTGTGTGAGGAGGGGGGTCCGGCAGGGGCTCAGCTCCGACTCAGCGCGCACTCGCCGGGCCGCGCCCGGCCCCCAGCACGTCCACACCTGTTCCCTACCTGACCCCACGTGCCTGAAAGGGGGCTCAGGAGCCCAGGTCCTGCCCCCTGCAGATCTGTGACGTGGGTGACCAGGACCCCTGGGTGGCCAGGATTAGAGCAGAACCGACCGGGGCCAAACGCCGTGTGAGCAGAGGTACTTGCTTTCGAAAATGATTAACGAGGCTCAGTCGAAAAGGACGCCATTCCAAAGTCAAACACGTTGTCTCCCTGACATCTGCTCGCCTGGGAAAACCGGAGCTCCTGGCACGCGCCGTGGGTCCTTTGGAAAGGCTCTCGCGTGACCCGGCGATCAAAACACGTCACCCTGGGAGTAACGACTTTCTACATAAACACCCTCGAGCAGCTTCCTACCTGAAACAGGGTCATTCAGGGAGCAGCTCAAAGAGTTTAGCAGTCGCGGGAGACCTTACTGGGGACAAAGACTGCTGCATAGACATTTCCGACCGACACTTCCAGCTCGGCGCAGGAGACGTGCCCAGATTTCGAAGTCGGCGAGCTCTGCATCCAGACCGGGCAAGCCGCTTTACCTGCGTGTCTTCGTTTCTTCATCTACGAAATGGGACTAAAACCACCGTAAGGTCCAGGGTGATGGCGAGACCCAAGAAAGCACGTAACAGAGGGCCCCCGACGCGGTGATCACTTCCTGTCGCTTCTCTCTTCCTCCTAACGTCGCTGACGAGAACCTGCAGGCATTTCCAGGCTCTCTGCCTACCAGCCTCACGACCAAAATATAAAGAATGTTAGCACTTACTATCTTAACATGGATTAAAAGATAAACGACCCCGTGGCTCGGGAAGTGAACAACCCTTTTAGTAAAGTGAAGATGCTTCACTTACAACACCTAATGTCCAGGCAGAATGCTCCAGCCTCTGAAGGGCGGTGTTAAAATCATCTACCGACAGGTGGTGCTGTTTACACAGTTCTTTAAGGACTGTGGGCTTTTTGTTTTTTTTAATTAAACATATATTCTTTCATTCATTCCGCAAAAATTTTTTGACCGGTTACTGTGTGTCAGGCCCTGTGCGAAGTGTCGGGGATACAAAGAGCAATCAATGACAGCTTCTGCCTTCCCGAAGCTTAAGGGAGGGTGAGGGGTATGTGTGGGCTCAGGCGCGCGGGAAGGAGTCACGGTTACAGATAATGGCAATGAGCAGGTGGAACTCGATCTGAGGCAACTATCTCAGACCCAAGGGCAGGGCGGGCTTCCCAGAGGAAGCGGCATCCTGAGCTGGGTCCTGAAGGGTCGGGTGGGGTTCCTCCAAATGTACCCCACCGCCCACCGCCACCAAGCCTCCAGACACGCACATACGCATGTCACTCGGGGGAAGGAAAACCCTCCGCTAAGCACTAGAAAGTGTAATTCACTAGGCTACGTATTTGCTCGCGTGGGGTGGTTCTGCGCGCGCGTGTGTCCGTGTTTTATTTTGTAATACAATAAAGATTTTTCTCCATACATTGACTTCTTACTTAGATTTATACTTTTCTTTAATTAAGACTGGGACTGACCATCTTTTCATGAGTTAACTGGCTATTTTGTATTTCTTTCCCAGTGAACAAACTGCCGGTTCAAATCCTTTGCCCGTTTTTCTCGTGGGCAGATTGTCTTTTTTCTCACGGTTTGTTGTGAGTCCTTTGGAAACTAAGGATCTGGCCCTTCTCAGTTGAAAGTGTCGTCGACGGTGGAGAGAACAGATCTGTGTGTGGCGTGCCTTTCCGCGTCCCGCGTCACCTCACCCCGTGTTCTGTGTGCGGTGTGGGCTCAGGCACTTAAGCAGTGGGTGGAAGGGAAGGGGTAAGGTGATGACAAAATTGTCCAGAATTTCTGATTCCTTCTTCCCTTTTCGGGTGAGGGTGAGGGCAGGAACAGGAGCTGGGGAACTCTGGAATGTTCCGAAGAAGAGGGGTGCTGCGAGGGCGAGCCGGGTGCGTTAACCTTAGTTCCGACGCTTGGGATAGAAGGTGACCATCACGGCTCCTGGCGACTGGAGCTTACCAGGCAGGCTCCGCGCTCAGGACTCTGCAAACACGCTCTTGTGAACAACCCGGGAAAGTAGGTCCTATTTTTATCGGCACTGAGAAAAACCCCAAAGACATGAAGTCACTTGTTCACAGTAGTGACAGAGTTGGGACTGAGGCTTGGTTACGGCCATCACGCTCCGTCATTTTAACCTTTCTTGTCATAGTGACTGTGGTGAAGGATTCATTCGGCAGGTGTTTGCTGAGCACCTACTATGTGCTGGGCATTGTTCTAGATGCTGGGCTGGCCTGACTAGATTAGAAAAACCTTGTCGGTACCTGACGTTCAACTGAAGTGTATTTGCCCGGCTGAACGATGGTCCACGTCCGAAGTTACACTGTTCAGAGTATATTTAACTGCCCCCAAAACGAGGCTACGTAGCAAATGAAAAATAAGGTTACAGATATATTTAAATGATACACCACACGCGCCCAGTGCCCTGGAAATAAAGTCTAGATGGAAATGCACTAACACGTTAGCTCTGAGGTCTCGAACTCATGAGATTTTCATTTCTTCTTTCTTGGACATGTGGATTTCGTCAGACACATGTTGCTTGTGTAGTAAATAAAGTACCTCAAAGAAAAAATTCTTGCGGGGGACAGGCGAGAGCTGGTATTAGACATGAGTATCAGGGCGCAAGGGAGGATGGGGGAGTCAGCGAGTGAGGGACCAGAAACCCGGGCTGAGGGGTAAGCTCCAGACCCCGCCAGCGGGGAGCATGAAGTAAAAGGACAAAAGTGAGCCTTGAGGACCCCGCGCTGCCACTGAAAAGACTATTTCATTGAACGTCACAGCTTTAGGGAGGACGGAGCCCAGAGTTTCCAGCTCGGGGCTCTGGGCCCCATAAAATGGCTGGTACGGAGGTTGAGGCTACAAAAGGGCATCTCAGGGGACACTTCACATCTTGGTTATTTTGAAGTGTTGTTGTTTTTTTCCCACATTCGTTGACTCTAAAGATGCAGGACGTGAAGGTGTGTTCTAATGAGGTTTCCAGCACATGGCGGAACCACCTCCCGTCCTAACAAAATCAACCCATTGCCACAACTTTTTGGTGGAAACAAAGTGTCTTATTTACAAAAGCTGATATAGGTCAGTCCAGTCAGAATCAGAAGGGGGAACGTTTTCTAAGTGAAACCCTTAATCAGTCTGGCAACATCTAACATAAACTACACTCTAAGTAGTAGCTGTTTTTCTGTCTGATACTTAAAAAAAAAAAAAGTTCCCTATTGGGTTAGTGTCCTGGCTAGGTGAGACAGCACAGGTGGTTCATCAGAATGTTACTGTTGACTTCCTATTTAAATGTAATAACTACTTCATTATGACACAAACTGACTATATAGCTATTAATATGTATCATCAATAATACATGAAATAAATATTACACTGCCATATATTGCTTTTGTTCTTCTAGAAGCTTTGCCAGCACAAAGATTAAGTGCTGTTCAAACTTTGTGGCTTGAGGGGCGCCTGGGTGGCTCGGTCAGTTTAATTTTCGACTTTGGCTCAGGTTATGATCTCGCGGTCCGTGAGTTCGAGCCCCACGTCGGGCTCTGTGCTGATGGCTCGGAGCCTGGAGCCTGCTTCAGATTCTGTGTCTCCCTCTCTCTCTGCCCCTCCCCTGCTTGTGCTCTCTCTCTCTCTCTCTCTCTCTTAAAAGTAAGTAAACATTAATAAAATTTTGTGGCTTGATATAAGCAAAGTGTTCTAAACCGTCGAACATTCTGGGGCACCTGGGTGGCGCAGCCGGTTGAGTGTCTGACCTCGGCTCAGGTCATGAGGTCACGGTTCATGGGTTTGACCCCACCTTGGGCTCTGCACTGACGGCTCGGAGCCTGGAGCCTGCTTTGGATTCTGTGTCTGCCTCTCGCTCTGCCCCTCCCCTGCTCACACTCTGTCTCACAAAAATGAATAAACGTTAAAAAAATTAAAAAAAAAATAAAATGTTAAACATTCTAATCTAAAAGTCACAAGAATGACTGTCAAATCCGATGACCTTGTCTGAAGAAGATGAGATGCAGGGGGAGGAACTGAAACTCACAAAAGAACACAAGTTTCTATTTTCACAGATACTTTTAAATACAGTAGCCTATCTATTTTAGAAAGCGTGAATTCGGAGACCTGGAAACCACTATTACTTTACGTGCGACATTAAGGCCTGTACGATGTAGAAGGAGGAGCTTATATTTGCTGTAGTTACTATGGAGGAATACGTGCGCCGACGTGGGCCTGTTTTCCTCGAGTGAGAGGAGGCCTCTCTAATTTTCGCAGAGGAGCCACATGCTCCGAAGACAGCGCTGCACGTGGCGTGCGGTGACGGGGGCTCTGGAGCCAAGAGTCTGCTTCGCACCAGTTACGGCGCCGTCGTGCGTGCGTGACGTCCTTCCTCTGCGAACTAGGACCGGTCCACTGTCACCCGCCCGCCCTGCGTCTCCCTCGCTAGCACCCTGGCGAGCTCGCCCGGCTCGTCCTGATGCGATGTGGACGACTGCGGAGCCGCGTGGTACTTCGGGTCCCCCCCCCCCCAAGGGCTTCTAGAACCTGCCGGAACCCGGGTGGTGCGCGCAGGACTGTTTCGCTCACGTGAACATCATGTAATGTGTGTCGGGCCAGAAGGCAGATGAACCGCTTCGGACGCCACGTAACACCGTTATCTTACGAGCGAGGAAAGAAAGGCTCGGAGTCTGGAGAGCCTCGTGAGTTATCTTCCAATGCCCGGTGCGGGTCTCGCTTTGCAACAGCCGCCGTGACCAGGACGCCCGTCACTGAGTGCCAGGCCTCGGGCTGCGTGTCTTCCCGCCAGTCCGTTCACTGATGAGACTGGAGGCAGTCAGGGACGTAGCAATCCCGAAGGTCACGTGGCAGAACCAACCGGTTTACGAACCCGGGCCTTTCCCCTACTCCAGATGCTGTGCCCGGTCCGCCTGGACTCGCGGCCCCCGGTGACCGGATTAGACAGTCTCCGAAAATGTAAGACAGCGTCGTGGAACCGCGGACAAACATCAGAGCGGTGACGAAGGGATCAGACTATCTGAGAGCGCTGAAGACCACGGTGTTTCGAGGGGGGTTACGTCGGGGCCACCCTCCTATGCCCTTCTCCGCATGCATCACGTCCTGGAGCCCGGGCCTCGGCCGATGAGCCTCCACCTCTGCTTTGATGCCGGGTGGAGCAGCTCAAGAGTAGGGCTGCTCACACGGGGATGGAGAGGGAGAGGGAGAGGGGAGGGAAGGGTCAGGCCGCCTCTGAGTCACCAACGTGACCTTCACTGCTATTGCTTCTTAGCTGCTGTTTCTTTCCGTCTGAGTTCCTGCACTCTCATCCCTACGGGCCCTAAACGTAGCCGCCAGTTCCAGCAACTCCCGAAGAGAAGGCGAGAACTTTCTCTGAAACCCCTCGGGTGTGTGGGCGCAACTTGACCAGCTCAGCGCCACGCAGGCCTCGACTTTTCCTGGGTCCTACCGAGGCGCAGGATTGATTTTTAAATGGACATGTTTAGCTGCTTGAGTTATTTCTAGAAAATGATTGGTAGGTTTTCCTGGCCCCTCATTTCCAAGTCAAAGTCTCCTCCTGCGGCATTAAAATCAGAACACACGCACAAAACCCCTTTGCAAATATCTTTTACGGAAATATTTACCCGGTACGTTTAGCAAAGCCACGGGACTGAAGAGGTAAAACAGAGCTGGTGTTTGCACCGGGCGGATTCTTTCTGGGAATCCTCTACAAAACTCAGATGTGCCTGGAAGGAGCCAGGTTTTTAAGAACTGCCAAGATCTAGATACTTCAGGTCAACTTCCGAGCTTCCCCCCAATTCGGGGAAGCCTGAAGGATGCGTGGCGTGACCCGTTTATACTCTACTGTCATTGTAACCCCTCGGCCTTATTGCGAAGGTATTATCACCCAGTTAGCATAATCTTGTGACAAGAAGTATTAAGTCTAAATTAGAAGGCAGAACCCCACGCCAGTGGTCTCTGAGATGGTTAACCGACCGCGGCCCTAACCTGCTGAAGGTGCGAGAAGGGCCTGCGTCTTGTCTACAAAAGCTCTCTTTTAGGGATAAAACTGAACAACAATTTAAGCTTCCTTACGGGACCGAATCAGTACGGATTCACGGACCCGGACGTTGTACAGCCTGCGGGTTGGAGGCCACTGCTCTATGCTTAAGCCTTCTCCTTACACAAACATTTGGGGGGAAGAAAACACGTTTAGCCAGTGGGGCTGAAATTCCTTCCTCAGCCTTGCTCAACGGAGAGAATAGGAGCACAGAATGCGAGCACGGAGTTTAAAACGATAGGTGTCTACGCGGAGAAGCGATCTCACGCGCGCGCACTCACGAACGTGAAACTGGCTGAGAAAGCGCGAGCGCGAGCTTCCACCAACAGAAGGTGACTCTTCGCTGTGCAGGCATTTGGCATAACCCGTTATAACGTAACCTCAAAGGGAAATGCAAAATTAGAAGCAAGCGTATTTCAGGAAGCCAGAAAGGAATGGCTCCTGTTTCTGGTGTTAGCTCGGTATTTAAGACGGTTGCTAACAAATCATAAAACTCCAGCTTTCCACCCAGCCTACGCTAGAAAACACTGTTGACACGTTTAAACAACCCACCGAAATTGACTTTTAAATGACAGCCGAAGGTACCGGAAGTATGAAGTGCTCCGTGTGGGAACCGGAAGGGCTTCCCCAGTCCCACGGACTTGGTGCTCAGCAAGTTCTCGGGAACTACTTGCGTCTGCACGAGGGTGCTGGGATTTCAAGCTACGGCTTTCTACCCGGACGACGAGCGGTGTGAAGGGTGACAGCAGCCGCCTCGAACGGGGGCCTGATCAGCGCCCCCTGCGCTCTCGGGAGAAGGCTGGGGGAGGCGGGAGAGGCGGCTCGCAGGCGCTCTGGAGGATCGGATTCAACTCTGGGGGCAGGAGGCTACGAAACCTCTGAACGGCGGCACCGGCAGAGAAGACGCCCCTTACCTTTCGCTGTTCTTTTTGCCGCTGGAAGAACTGCTCGTGGATCCCGTGCGGGTTCGGTTTCCTTTGGAATCCCCACAGCTTTCCCTTCGGCCGCCGGGAGATACTCGCTCGGAGGAGCTGGTCCTCTTGATGGTGCTGAGGCAACACAGACATGACAGTGAGATTCTCAGCACAGGGGTTTTCCCTTCTTGCCGAGTGCAAACGTACGTAACAGAACATCGTATTTCTACATGGATATTGAAAAGGGGATTGATTCTAAATTCCTAACTATACAGTGTGTGCGTGTGCGTGCGTGTGTGTGCGGATGGATGGACAGATGTTATTCCTAACTGCAGAACGTCACTTGGAATCACTGCCTCTGCTCATGGCCTTTGGAACTGTGGTCATAGTCCAGTCCAAAGTCATAGCAGGGCGCCTGGGTGCCTTGGTCGGTTAAGCATCCGACTTCGGCTCAGGTCATGATCTCACAGCTGGTGGGTTTGAGCCCCGTGTCGGGACTCTGTGCTGACAGCTCAGAGGCTGGAGCCTGCTTCCGATTCTGTGTCTCCCCCCCTCTCTTTCTCTGCCCCTCCCCTGCTCACACTCTATGTTTCAAAAATAAATAAACATTAAAAAAAATAAAAAAAACAACAAAGTCGCGGCAGAAACTGAAAGGAAACATCCCCAACAGGCCCGTGAGTGCTCCAGCGGCTTCATGGGAAGCACCCTGCCCTTCAGCGGGCTTCGGTCTAAACCAGGGGTGCTCAGCCAGGGGTGACTTCGCCCCCAGAGGACCCTGGGCAACGTCTGGAGGCGATTTTGGTTGTCACGAGTCGGGGAGAGGGCTGCTGCTGGCATCCGGTGGGTAGAGGCCAGGGACGCTGCTGAAGCTGCAAGGCCCAGGACGTCCCGTACAGCGAACGGGCTGGCCCCCAAAGCCGGCCGCGCCAAAGCTGTAGAACTCTGGTCTAAAGACACACGTGGGACGAACGCAAACGGGGTGCCGCCGGCAGTGACAGAGACGTTCCACCCCACGTATGATGCCTTTGTTTGCAGGTAGTGCCCTTGCAAGTATAGCCGGGGCGGGGGGACTAGACTGGCTGGGGGTCTGGGGGTCATGACTGGGAAGGCCTCCGGAATCCTGCGATTTCTGGGAGAGATCAAACGAACGGCTTGAACGTATTGTAATTCCGCAGTAGGGAGAGCCTGTTCTAGGAAGAAGGAGGGCCTGCACGGGAAGCTCAGGGACACGGGGGGAGGGCCTGCAC